>VTPC01090854.1:289659-299937 GCA_011009095.1 Ignelater luminosus | reverse complement strand
GAAACTATTTTACTGCAGTTGTAGGTAAGAATGTAAAAATTAGGATTTCTGCAGAATCGTGGAGGTTGGTGTTACAATCAAATTTAATATTCTTTGTCAATTGAAACTTAGATCAATTTTTTTTACATTTAATACAGGGTTAAGTATTGAGCGTTTGTTTTGCCCCCAAAATAATTTAAAAAATCTGACATTCTTCTTTCATTTTGCATTACTGCATTTTCCTTTACAAGACCTGACTTTATTCTAATTTACTACTCGTCGGTGTTAGAATTGCATTGAATATTCATAACCTATTTCTAGCAAAAAGCAGACATGCTCGGTTATACTAAAAGATAAGGTTTTAATGCAGCATAGCGAAACAAGGAATGTCACACTCTTGATTATAGTTTTTTATTATTAACTAAATTTGTTGAATATTTTAACGACTATTAGAGAAAACATCATTTTAGTTTTCTTTTTAGTTAACAATAGAAAAGCTCTATCATATTGTTGTAATATTTTTTGCATTCTAAACAAGTTAATTTAAAATATTAGACACGTATTATGGTATACAAGTTTGTTAGGAGCTTTTATGGTAATTCTTGATAACGCGAAATTTATTTACTCTGGAATTGCGAACGAAAATCGTAGAAAATGTAACTGTATGTATGTGATCGTAAAGATTAATTTTATACGCTTTACATATCAACCCCTTTACACAAACTGGTACGGTGGTTGTTACAGCTGCTAAAAGTAATTGCATATATCGATGTTATAATTCGTTGCTCTGTAACGTATTTATTCACACATTCAAATGATAGTAGGTATTTAAATGATGTTGTCTAAAAGAAAAATGGATACTAGAAAGTTTTAGATTAAATTAGATTAAGACTTTTCTGTGTAATACTATTGTTAATCCAATACTAAAATATCCTTTTTTTAAAGCAGTTTATATGAAGCAGGTAGATATTAAATTTGTAAGCATGCAGGAATCATATTAGATAAATTGTTTTTTATTTTTACGGCGTTTTGTTTAACTGGAATTTATTATACGGCCGCCGGAGACAAGCTTGTCAAAGTAGAAGACAAAAAAATGTTGGAAAAATTCCTTTACAAAAGAGAGCAAAAATAGCTTATATCTTAATATCATATACAGATTTTTGCTCTAAAAAACACATTTTTTCTTCTTTCCTCTTTTAATCTCGAGGCTTCTCTTTTGAAGAATCATACTACGTGAGATTTTACCTTGTAAAGAAGATTAGTCAATCCTGTTTGAATCTATGTAAACAAATTGTTATAAAGTGGTGGTAACCAATAGTTACATAAAAAATGAAGATTGGCTCTTAAATTAATCCATAGTACTAACGCATGTTTTATTGCTGCAGACCCTTGCATGTTGGTCATAAAGTTAGCTCTTATATAGCCCACTTTGTCTCCACCGCTTTACCAATATAAAAAAGTAGCCTTTAACTTGGGGCGACGCTCCTTAATAAAAAAATGTCGGAATTTAACTGACTACTATGTCATAATTCTTAATAAAATGGTATTGTGTGTAAAACGTTCTAGTTCATTGTAACAAAATTCTTCCAATTAGATTTCTTCAAATTGCTGTGACATTTAAAAGTTATTTTTCTATTTTCTTACATTACCAGAGATGTAAATTAGATTATTTGAGATTTCTTTCTTCTAGAAAATTAATAAAGTATAGATTCTCATTACGGTAACTTTTGATTTGTTCCCAAGAATTAAAGAAAAAAAATCTAGAGTTTAAAGGAAAATGTATGTAATTCTCTGGGTGTACATTTGTCTACGATGATGTAATCTGATAATGCGATAAATAAGAAAAAACCATGTTTATTAAAGGTGAGTAAATTGAGAAAGTATAGTTTGAGGGAATTGTCAATTAAGACCATTGCCTATTGGTGATTGATCCAGCCGTAAACCTACATAGAGACCAAATTGTTCAATTTAAAGAAGTTGGTGTTCAGCTTTCCTATGGGAAAGTAAGATCGCAAAAGCTGCATCCTGTCTCTTTTTTTTTGTTGCTGCTGTAATAAAATATTAAAAAATTTACTCTTTCTAGATCAAAGAAATGCTGGAAAGTTAATGGTTTAATAGTTCATTTCTTTATTCTAGTCTAAATACGGCAGTAGCTTTATCATGCAATCTAATCAATGCCACCATATGAAGTTTAACCTTTTAACAATCTTTGGTCGAGTTACATTAATGTAACGCCAGTGTTTCTAATATTACCATTTTCTACACTGACCTCTAACTTGTATTGATAAGCTGGTAGATAACAGCACAACAGATTACATTTTGAACCAATTAATCACATTAATTGTCTCATCGTTTCTTACCGTCGTCTGTTTAAACAAACCCTGCAACCAATCTGGCAATTATTTTGTCTGCAGTCAAATGATTACTTAAAAATTCTTGATCTCATATTAATTAGTGTTCCATACATTTGTCGTTCCGGAAGGTATTCAAGAAGAGGAAGATAGAAATAAACTGGGTTTCAGGCCTTACAGTTTGAGACTACTGCGGAAAATCTACCCTAATATAATAAGAAATCTAATACTAGGCCATTCAGAGTTTGCACATTCAAAATCTTTTAGCCCTTATGGATTAGGCTTTTCTTTTAAAAACGGTTTCTTACCACAAACCATAGTAATTCTATGCCATTCTATAGCCATTCTCTTGGCTACTGCAAACAACCACTTTTTATTCTCTCAGTTAAAGAAAGTACTTTTCAGAACTTTTCGGACCTCTTTGTTTAATGAGTAGAAACATCTCCATTTACAACAACTTTTAACTTGTTTCTGATATGATAAGAAATGATAAGAAACGTGTCTCAACTTATGGTTTCTGTAGTTTCGGTTAGCTCGGTGGTTTTGGCTCAGTAAATTATAATTTTTGGGTACTTTAAGCTTTACATAAGTTTTAACGTTCAAATAACCGTTGGAGTTCTTCAAAAGTAAGGCTTAACGATAATCTTTTCAACTCCATATACGCGTTACTAACGTCATAAAGAAATCAGCAAAAATATTTTTGTATGTTCCCTGTTAGTTGGCTCCCAAATTGACTTAAATTTCAACATCAAGCAGAAACAAACAAGGTAGATTTTTCCTTCCTTATTTGTTCCACTGTAATGTTATCTTCAGAATATTTTTCGCTTTGTGTGGCTTGATCGACATTTTCTCCTTCGACACGGCTTTGCTACTATTGCCAGAGGCAACAATGTTGAGTACCTAGTTGTTCATCTAGCATGATTTCTAAATAAGAATTGTCTACGACTATCAACTTATCATCATCAACTTTTGTCCACAGATATTTTACGTAGTCAAACATTGCTGAAAACACATAATTAATTATTATCTCAAGGCAATAAAGATGCCTTCTGCAATGAACATGTGATTCAAAAGATAATTTATTGCTGATCTGCTGGTATTCGGTTTTGATTAATTTTGCAATTTTATGATAATTGAAACCCGTCATAGAAATCTAATTTGAAATTTAGTTAATTTAAATATGTAGCCATCCATAGCCAAATTGTTTATTTTGCATTTTTGATTTTCTTACCATGTAATAACATACCTGAGTATCTTTTGACGGTCTAATTTGCTTTAGGAGAGAATTTCTATTTGAGATGGGTAAATCCTGTCCTCAATTAACAAAAGATTGGTGGGAATAATATTTCTGATAAATCCTAGAAAATCCATCTTCTTAGTTTCACAGGTGTATGTGCTATCTGAACAGGAGTTTCGTTTTGGATTGGTAAACTGAGCCCTGTGTAAGATCCAAGCGTTCGAAAGTGAAGCTGACAGTAAATGAACCACAATTTGCCATTTATTTCTAATTTTTATTCTGTATTGAGAGATGTTACGGTTCATTAGATCGGTCCAACCCACGTAACTCTTGTACTGTTTAACAGCATGAGGTACAAAAACAACATCTTTCTTTTCTGCTTAAGAATATCGTTGTGGTAAACCTTAGAGTGAAACTCCAAAGCAGTTCGAGTCTAGACGAACAATACAGCGTTATCTTTCCACTGCATTACGATTATATTTTTATTAGAGTTTACAAACGAGTGCAAGATGCTCCTAGATTCCGTCTTAATTTTTTTTATTGTTTACAAAGCGACAATTTTCAACACTGTTTTGCTTCAAAGTACTGGTACAATAATATCCAATCTTGCTCATTCGTCTTAGCAAGGGTAAACATGTCGAAAATTTGTCGATAAAAAACTAAACTTCTGTTCTTTATAAGTTTTTGTAATTTAGTAGTAAAATTTAAAACAGCCGATGCTCCAACAGGAAAACACTCAAAATTAAAACCTGTGCCCTTTCCTTGGTAAGGTGCTGCACTTATTAAATAACTACTAGCGACATTCAAAGACCAGAATTTACATCCATAGCGTATCGACTTTTCTTGTATAGGCAGTTGCAGCTGTGGTGACTATAGTGCGAAATCTTGAATTCATCCACGTTTTTGATGTTTTTTGACAGACATACCATAAAGCGATCATTCAAATGCTTTTCCGAATTTGTCATTTAGAGTTAGCTTTGAGTTCTCTGCAAAATGGAAATTCTTTAGTATGCAATACTATATATTCAAAAAGGGGAGCTTTCCAAAATATCTCAAACAATTCGATAGGACTTTTATGATACGACCTAGTTAAATTATCATACTTTTCACTTTCCAATAGCATTTGCTTTTTTAGATCACCCTCATTCCATGCATTTTCTATTTTGCGTCATTTCACAGAATTTTTCGAGTGACTCTCGTTTCCATCTATCAAAGATTCCTCATATTCTTTATGTCCTTCAATAACTACTGTTGCTTTAGGAGGCGTATTAAGGATTTTTGGTGCCAACTTAAGTATTTGAAACGTCGCCATCTTTTTTGTCTTCCAAATGCTCCGACAAGCGAAATCCACTGACAGGAAAATTCTAGAACGATAAGTGAACTTATGGGTTTTATATAAGTTCCCGCGCGAAATATATAAGTTAAGTGCTCATTCTTCTAATACATTAAATTAACCAACTTGTTCTCATTCCTAAAGGGGTGTACGTTTCCCGGTTGACAGGGTTGAATGCGATTGGTTACTTAACAATCACAAGACAAAGCTTAACTATTCACAAACGATAGGTGGTGTATTCTCACACCAAAACGTTAACCTTGAGACCGCATATGGCTGCACGTCTATAATTTACATCGTTTGACGTGACAAGATTTAATTTACTGCAACACAAAATAGCAACTTGGCTTCATTGTCTACTAATAAAACCATTTCTTAAGATAAATATATTTAAAAATACAATTTTGAAAGATACTCGGTCTTTTATTTACAGGCAATAGAAACGAGATGGGAAAACATATGTTTTTACAGAAGTACACTTAGGCGTTGTAACGGAAAAAATCTGAAAAAGAAGGCTAATTCCCGTATAAGCCAGAAATCGGAAGATGTTCAATTCCGTAGCTTGAAGTCAAAGATTGGGCGTAGTCCAGAGATAATAAATGACCCAGATAATCACGTTATTGCTTAAACCTAAGGCTTAAATTTCAACTGAGAACCAAAAAAGATACCTAGAGGGCGCCAGAGCTGAAAATAAACCCAGGCTAACACCCTGTATATTAAGGTGGTTCAAAAAACCAGTATGTCGCCGATCTAAATAATTCTTGGCAGTTTCGTGCTTTTAGGTTAGATATTAAAATGTACAAAAGTTTGGCCCAATCGGACAACGTTAACACGTGCCCCATCGAGCTTAAAATTTGAAAAAATTGGTAATTTTCATGTTTTTTCAAACGTTTGTCTTTCTAGGCACGAAATGGAGCCTCTAAAGCAACCAAGATATTTTGTTATGGATAGTACGATAAATAAGGAATATTTTGGGGCAAAGTTCATCAAAATCGGTTGAGTAGTACCAAAGTTACAACCATTTTTTCGAACTACCGAGTAGATAGAGATACTGGGGCTAAGTCACCGACTCTTCGTTAAGGCCACATTTTCACAGTGCGTAATAGACAGCAGCTGCTACTGACACTTTTGGTATACACATTGATTGTAATTAGCTTTTTTAACAGACAGACCTTATTTACATAATTCGACAAGACATTAAAACGATTCCTGCAATCCTCGTTTTGTGGTCGTCGGATATTTTCTCCAGTACTGCTGCACGACTTAAAAAAAAGAAAGAGAAGTGAATCAGACTAACTATATGTGAACTGAAATGTAACAGTAATAAAAAATGGCCTGCTTGCAATAAAAATTGTTTTTGTGCCTCATTTCTTGTAAACTTCTGATTAGATTCTTCTATGAGCTTTGCTGTTCTTTCCGCTGTGTCATTGAGTTATTTTATTGGGCTGATAATTTTAATTGCTTTCATATATTTGCTGTCCTTAGGCCACAAAGCTGGATCTTTTTTAAGAAACTGAATGTCCATTTGAAATCTCTCGAAACATCGTTTTGATTTCGAAGAAACCAGTGCAGCTGGAAAATCTAACTTCAGAAAATTTTCCAGATCGTCAACGTTAAGAAAAATCTTTTTAATTTTGGTATCTTCCTCTTCTACTTGCTCCTCTTCCTGTAATATATTGAGTGCCATTCTTCGTTTTTGTTCTAGATCCCACTCCTAAAGAACACTATAAATCTTACAAAGAGAACTTAAAAATTAATTTCACGGTACAACTTGGTTTTTAACAGACGAGACGGAGAAGATAGTATCGAGCCCTCATGGACCGGCCTGTGCGTTGGCAACCAAAGCCCCAAATACGCGTGGAGTCGACCGCTCCTTTCAGCGTTCCAAATTCGACTCCATGAGAAAACAAATCTTTTCTCACACATAGATGACCCAAATTAATCAACGGCAGAAGCCGAATTTACACCACATTAGCAAAATAAATATGGACAAACGTATCAACCGTGGAAAATTACAAACTCCTATTCAGTGAGCCGAAATCAGCCTTTCTTCTGAACATAAAAATGCTGAATCGTAAACAAAATTTCTGCGAACTGATAAACTCTAAAAATGTTTAGACGTCTGTGAGACGATTCTGCATTGAGATAACGCACGTGCACAGGGTAATTTTAGCAATATAAATTTTTAAAGAACCTTGAATAAAATATCTTTTAACGATATAAATAAGTTAACCAACGTTTCAAGATGAAATAAAATAATGAATTTGTACGGAATGCAAATTCCCAAGCGAGATTTAAAGCAGAGTCCGGATCTATACGCAATGTTATAAAATGACATTACTTAGCGTTCAGTTCTCAGAATATAAAACGATTAAGATATATTTTACAAGGGAAAATAATTTTTAAGGCATCATTTAGTTGAAAAAGGGTTTTATAGAAAGCCATTTGTTTGCACTTCTAGATTTTATGCAGAATTTTAAATGTATGTGTTTGATAAAAGAAACTTTTACAGACAAGAAAATATTGAACTTTAAGCAACGGGGTCAAATGACGGACGGGGTTGTACAAAAGAGAAAGCATTTTATATATCAGGACTTTAATAAACGAGAGTTATTAATAAATTCTTGCTAATATCCGCTGCTAGGCGTAAATTCTTAAATGATCTTAACAATACCTTGAGTAATATACAAATGTAAATGTCCATAAAGAAACAAACATGAAGAATCTCTCTCTTTAAAGATTCCTTATCCAAAAAGGTTTTGATTTGCAAGAACAATAAAAAAAATAGAACTAACCATGTCATTCTCATCAATTAACATCTGATGATTTCTGCTGTATTCTTACTAAAAATAAAAATAAAACAAGTTTTAGCATTTTGAGTAGACTTCAAGGCTTAAAAGATTTCGAAAGTCTGGAAAATGACTTAATAGCAAAACGTAATTTACATAGTTTGTAAAAATACAAACTTGTGAGAACTTTATATCAATCATTCTTATTTAAAGAAATTTTTAATGGCGCTATTCGGAGATCTGTTGAGAAAGAAAGACATAAAAGTATTACAAATTAACATCAACATTAATGTTTCCGTGTGTCACTTTACTTAATCATAACTTAAATGACCTTTCCTGATAAATAAGATTTCTTAGTTTATATACGAATTTTTATGTATAATAATTGTGCTCTCAAAAGTTAATCATTAAAGAAAAAAACCTTTAAATATGGTATCCGGTATCGGTTATGACTTTCTAACAGCAAAAGCGAATAAAATAATGTAAACATTGGCAGCTAAAATAGGGTATAAAGTTCTGTCGATTCAAGTTATGTTTGTGAGGCATACAAATCCATACCCTATTAGAACTGTATCAATGCATACAAAATTTCTTTATTGTACAGTACCAAAAATAGTGACAGTTTTAGTGCAATGCCACTGAATATATTAATAATAATTGTTCTTTTAATACAAAATGATTTTCAGTTGGCTCGGTTTCCCAGGTATTGTAAGTTTACTCAAAGTATGTTGGTTTTTGCTGTGTTGGTAGATAACTACTAAGCTAAAACTTATATTATACTAAAACATCAAGCCTGAAATAATAGAAATTGTTACGCCCACAAAGATGTACATAGAAATTTAAAAATATTTACTTACTATGATAATGTAGGATGGATCGCATTAATAAAAAGAATAGATAAGAAATAGGAACAACACAAAAAAAATGAAAAAAATGTTTGATAAAAACTCACATAAATCAAGAAAAATGATATTTGCTTTATACTTATCTAGCACAAAGCTTAACAAAAGCTCACTAGAACAAAAGCCGTCTGTTGCTACCATTCAGTTGTTGACTTTTAATTGAAATGACAGGTAAAATAGATCAACGTTCATCTTTAGGTGTCAACTTTTGCATAATTATCACTTTTAGTTTTGTACATCGAAACATATTTCACCTAGCATTGACATTTATAATAAATCTTCTTAATAACATTCTTCTTAACAAACAAACAAAAATCCAAAAAACCTTCGAACGGAATTAGTTTATTCTGAAACACTAACATCAACTATACTGAAAAGCACCTAATTCTAAAAAACTTGCAAGTGTCTAAAAACCGAGAAAAATTTTAAAGTTTTCAAATATATAAACAAGTTGGGTTAGAAGTATGTAAATCGTGAAACTAACTAATTTTAATTAAACCAGCAAATTGATTCTCAAGAAGCGCGGTTGAACTTTATTTCTTTTTTTTTATTTCATCCGTTGTACACTGCTATAAAGTTTTTCTGTATTCAGAAAATTTAATTACAAAAATATTTAGTTCAAATAGTTTGAGATTAACTTTTCTAATTAAAAATTGTTTTCATAATTACTGCATGTCCGGAGTTTTCTTTATAACAATAACCCTTGTTTTCTTCTTTGTAAAAACTTTCAAAGTAGTATTTATACTATGTTAACCATGATTATTAGTGCCAACTCCAAATATTAGTAAAAGTCAACTTTTTTATCGCAAAGCTATATTTAAATAGAAATGGTAACTTTTGGTCTCAAAATACTTTTAATAATAATTTGATACGAGATAGTTACTGATTGTTTGCCGATATACGCACAAAACTTATAATGTCTAAATTTAGCAACACGAAAATGTAGAAAATTCAGAAGTTTAGAAGACAGCTTAGAACTTTATTGCGTGAACTGTAAATATTAGTTTCAAGAGGGTTGCTTGTACATTGAACTGTCAGCAAAATACTACTACAGATATTTTCTCCAAAATAGAGACAGCTTAATACACAACCCTGCTATTAATATATTCGCTGAGTGAATTAATATCAAATCTCGTTAATTTCCCTGAAGTAATAAGTCTTAATTAAAACAAATTTTGTCAACGGAGTTGAAACATTTGAAATTTCAGGATTTCTTAGATCTGTTTACTAACAATAAGTTAATCTGTTGATTGCACCGCCGCACCGCATCGAGTAGATGATGGATGACATTTTTATTTCCTGCGTTTGTGAATGTAAGAGACGGCAAATGTCCTAAACACAAGTTTAATATCCTTTTGGACGCGACATTTTGAAACTATTGAAGATATTCACTGCTTTAGAAATGCGTCGACTTTCTGTTTTTACGCTTTATTATATGACATTTTGTTTTTAGTATTACAAAAGGTTCTTTCGCTTTTATCATTTAACACACAGACTAAAAGAGAATTTAATTTTCATTAAAGTTGTTTCAACTGACCGTACATTATTTTGGAAGTGTAATGTCTTGAATTTCTGCGTTGTAGCTAAAAAGAAAGAATAACTTGTTATAATATAATACAATTTCGAGAATAAAATTTCAAAACCTTTTGAATAAAATACCAATTCATATAAAATTCTAAGGTATTGA
>VTPC01090854.1:274997-289649 GCA_011009095.1 Ignelater luminosus | reverse complement strand
AATATGTCAACGGTCAAGCTTCAGATACTCGATTTTGTAGTTGATTTGTTTTGTTTAGTTCAAAATCGTTGCTTTACAGCTGCGAAGCATTTAGATCAATTCAATAAAATAACATTATACTAACGTTAGGTCAAGTACTAGAACCATACATTGAGTTCTTATTTATTATTGAAATATTCTATCTTATAAAGCTGTGGTAGCTACTACAATGTCACTTATTAAAAGCAAAAAATGGTAAAAAATTAAGGAAAATATTGTCATTTCAAAAGGAACTATTTATGTTACTTTTACTAAATTCTTACGATTTGGTTTTTATCACATCTTTACTATTTGCCTAAACACGGAGAATATAATTCTTTTTCTCCTTTTTCTATACCACAGGCAGTATTCAGACTGATTTTTGGTCAGTTCTAAAAGTCTTTCATTGTACGATGTATCTTGAAAGGTCATATTATAAATTCAATTTTTTTTCCTTCATAACTTTGTCTCTCTTCAGACAGTATCTGCTGTGCTTTTGGTCATAATTCTTCTCTGTATTGTGACCGTGAGAATGTTTTTTAGGTTTTTTGGTGGTTTTTGAAAATTTTCAAAACTACAGCGCTACTAGGCAATGCATTTTGTGCTACAATGGTATAGCTGAATTTCCCCATACAGATTTTGCCACCACAAAACTAAAAGTCTGCTGAGTAGTCCGTTGTTGGCGTTCCCAAGTAAGCTTTGTATATTAAAATATATTAGTCGATTTAGAGCTTTTAAAGTCTCTTTTAGTTAGCAATTCTCTTCCGCGTGGGAGACAAAATTATCTTCTTTCCAGGACTTTTTGTAGCAAAAATATTTTTTGCATTTTGAATAGTCTCTAAACATTTGATTCACACTGTCATCTATATGAGATTTACTAATGTTAGAATGGAATTTGGATATTGAGCTTTGGAAGTCGTGAAAGTTCACACCCAGTTGAAATAACTATAGAAACAGCTGCTACATTATAATGTCGATTTCAAACGGTTTATCTATTTCAATGTTGTGTGTGACTTTGACAAGGAAACTTAAATCCCTAATGTCTTCATTTCTAATTTACGCGTCTTTACCGCAGCAATCGAATAAGCTGTGATATGAAAGTTTTAAAATTTGCCACTAACAATTGTAATGTAAGAAAACTTACTTTACTGAGATTTTCTTTACAGAACGCTTTCGTTCTGCTAGGAAGTCCCAGTCAAAGGCTCTTTCTAAATCAATTAATCAATTCAATAATAATTGAATCTGTACCCTTTTTCTGCTATCTGTTAAAGTCCAAATATCCAAATCTTGGATACTTCTTCCTGATCGATTACTACTTATCACTGAATCTACCAAAGATTGAAACTTTTACTCTTTTAAGATCTTTAAGTACAATTTTGTAAAGTAACAAGAGTAGATAAATTCTTACGTAAGTTATTGCTGTTGTATTGTATTGTGAGTTAGTGTGATAATTGCTAATTGTCCAATCATTAAATAACATTTTTGTTTTCTATTTTATTAATTATATTTTATGCCAGTGGTTTTCAAACTTCTGCCGCCCCCTAAATTAATTGTCAGTTGGACAGTGCTGCAGGCAATACCATGTTTATGTTAATTTTAATACGCCCACTTAAAGGAAATTGTTTTCCAGATAAATTACTATATGGTCGAAAAAGTTGCACATCTTAACAACGCCGCAACGTTATTTACTCGTTCCATCAATTTTATTAGTGAAAATCAAAGACCAACAGATGACGCCAAATCTTGTGAATATTAGTGAAAAAAATAAACAATTACAATCAGTGTTATCAGAGCTGACAAACTTTTGTTCTGACTCTCAGGTTTTTGCAGATGACCAGATCATCTTGTTGGCATACTTTTCTGTGAGGAAAATTGATCAGAAATGTAGGGTAGTTTGCGAAACTTAGCAGAAATGGGTAAAGAGGAATAGGCTACAATTTAACAGAAAAAAAAGCCATAGCAGGTTAATAGGTATGAAGAGGTTAGCAGTCCTACAAGGCAAAGGCAGAGTTATAGAAAATAGCAAGTCAATCAGGTACCTAGAAGATTGTTATTTATTGTAAAGAGCTAACATATAAGACACAACTGAACGAGTATAGAACAACTATAACATGTGGAAAAACCGCTGATTCAGGTTTCATACGTAGATATACATCTGAGGTATACTTAAAGTCAATATTTAGGTAGGGGGCAGAGATTAAGTGCGGAGAGTTGAAAGAACTCCAGAATGATAAAACACTTACAGGCCTGGCAATACTTATTGTTTTGAACATTTTGAAAGTTTATAAAATAGAACATTTGCACGTAGTTATGTACCAAAAGTAAAAACTTTGCAAAAGATTACAGCTAGAAAATGAAAGTTTTGCAGTTCCACTCATAAACTGCTCATGTACTTACGCAAATTTGAAACTGTTAAGATATCATTAACCGTTTTTATTGAATTATCAAGAAAAATGCTTAAGTATTTTTGAAGTCTGATCAAACGTTTGTTATTGCTGTTTTTCTGAAATAGTTAATTTTACATAGATAATATTTTCTTGCGACACCCCTGATGTTCTATCTATTTTTAATTTTTTTACAAGCCGCTTGTATTTCTTCCATTTGTATTTTCTTGCGTTTGCATCCACCTGACTGGAGCTTTGAATTTGTCTCAACTCGTTCCTTTATTTTGTATCTAAATTCTGCCCATGACTTTTGTTTACC
The DNA here is from genome assembly GCA_011009095.1 of Ignelater luminosus. Lineage (NCBI taxonomy): Eukaryota > Metazoa > Arthropoda > Insecta > Coleoptera > Elateridae > Ignelater > Ignelater luminosus. Next base: position 286,928 of record VTPC01090854.1, on the reverse strand, counting down.
ATAGCATCCTTAATACAATTTTTACTCTGGATTCCTGTAGTTTATAGTTAAACTTCATAGTATGTGCCTTTTTTTGTACTTCCTTCAGGATGTTTCCTTCTTCGTAATTTAAGTTTCCATATATCTGAATGCTACCATGGTAATTACTTTCTTTTATTTGTTTGTCTAATGGTACCACAAACTTTGGTAGCTGTATCTTATATTTCGTCTTTAAATAATTTCCAAAAGTACGCAAAAATGTGTAAAATATTTTGGTTTATTTAATATAAAATGCGCTTCATGCAAATTATACAAATTAGCCTTATAAAATTATTATTATTTAAACGTATATTATAAGAAATCCTTAGGATTTTCATTAGACTTGTTCTGAAGCTCGTCAGACGCTGTGGCTAAATACTTTAGAGATTTGTAGTACGGAACCCACTGTCAACCCATTTTAAGAACTCTAGTAGATGGTGATACTTGGCCGCTTTAAAGGGTACTGTGTTATTTCGAGAAGCTGGAAGTTTCTTAGAAAAATGTAAAGATAACCTTACCTTTCGATTTAAATTAACTGAATAAAACTTTTCTTCTTTAAACATAGTTTTGTAGTATACTAGAATACCTTGATCAGTTCTCCTTACTTGTGGCCAAACTACCCGAGACCGATAAAATTGTTCTCCATTCGTATTTTTGTTTCTGGAGACCAATGGAGCTTCACTACTTTTGAACAAGCTCTTAACATCTTTAGAATCTTGCATGTTCATTGAGGAAGTTCTGAATGGATTTTTATTACGGCAGGTGCTGATAAATTGTGTTCATTTTCGAGGAACGGCAATTTCTAGTCTTAAGGCTTTGTTTTTTTCTTTCAATTATTGCATCTGCATCTACCGTATCTGCTTCTATGTGGGTGTTGTCTTTCAGAAGGTAATTATGATTTTTTATTTTTAAGGTGGGAATTTCATTCAGCAACCACATACATGCAATAATTATCATTTTATTCCTGTTTAGTCCGCTGTAGTTGTCCGACCATATCGAAAGTTCTTCAACTTCTATGTCCAAGTTTTTCAAAGCTCATTTCATGATACTCGAGATCATGCAATAAGACTGCCCGGTAGTGTCACAATGAATTGTTAAATTTTAAGTTTAAAGTTTTCGTAGATAAAACGAACGTGAGTTACTTAAACAAGGTATAGGTAAACATTTTTGTAAATCTACCATGACCACCATTTTTTCCAGATTGTTCTTCTTTGCTTTCTCCTTGTTTCTGCTTTCTAGTTTGTATCTAAAGTCTGCCTCTTGGTGATGTTTTCTCTGTTGCTCTTTAATATATTCTTTTTCAGCTTCCGAAATACTTTCCCTTAAAATTTTAATAAAATAATTACAATCAACGCACGTGACTGTGGGCGATTGATTAAAACTGGAATTGAATTCTTCATTAAATACTTCCCTGTAAAGCCATTTGTTTGCTATCATATCTTCATTTTCTTCTGTGCATTTATCTGTGTAAAGTGCTAAGTGTAAAGACGCCTGCAGTCACTTGGATTACGCGTCGTAAGGCCCGCAAAAAGCCTTCGCTCAAAGAACGGCAGGAGAAAGCGCATTTATCGTGAATGAAAAAGTACCAGCATGGGAGAGTTCAAAATTGAGCAAATTTTCTAGATCTGGCGAATTTAATATCGAGGTAATTCTAAGATTTGTATAATGCTTTTAATCAGCACATCAATTCTTGAATTTCTACTCAAGCTTTCTATGATTAATGCAATCGTAGGTCCTTACTTTTGCGTATTTTGTTTAACAGATGTTTTGCCAACTTGGAGCTCAGTATGTACGCCAAAAAAAGAGAAAAGCATTCCATCCCCATTGCATTGTCCCCACAGTAAAACTTTATGGTGACAGCTTTATTTGGGGGTGTGTGAAGGGTGAATGACCGGTCACACTTACATATCCATGCTAGAAAAAAATCTAAAGCCTTCTATTAATAAATTATTTAACATCACAGACGACATTGTTATCTTTCAGCAAGATAATGCACCATTTTGAGCAGAACCAAATCCAGCTATTAGATTAGCCTTCCCATTCTCCGAATTTATCGGCAATTGAACACCTTTGGGAAGTTAGGAATAAAAAAATGCTTATAGAAGCAATAAAACGTAATATGCTAAACCACACCGCTACTGTTATTAAAGCGAGGGGTTGCACCACAAGAAATTAATTTGTTCATGTACTTTAATAAAGAATATTTACCAATTTATATATTTGCCGATATATAACGAAAATTATACGCTGGCTCATACATTTGGCCAAGGCTGTACTTGGTATATAATTTTCGTTAACCAAACGAATATTGTTGAAAGGAAGGTGAGTTTATAGAACTATAGCAGGGATGCACCCAACGATGACGTCTCTGAAATCAAAACAATTAAATTCTAAAAAAGAACCTTCCAATCCAAGTTACAAAACTTTAATCTTTTTGCTGTCAGCCATAAACTGCAGAAAAGTAAAGTATTTGAATGTATGTCAGCCATAAATTGAAAAGTAACAAACGTATAAATGCCATTGTAAAAGAGCATAATTGGCATAGAAGGTTTTTCTGAACAAATCTTGCCCGAAAATATTTTAAAAAATATTGAAGGGTTTGAACACGTAGCCTGCGAAATTTTTACAGGCTGAAAGGCTAAAATCCCGTTTGCATCCTTATGCCGCTAACAAAATAGAAACGTTTGTTAAGAAGCATAGAGGCGTAAGTGGAACTTCATTCCTTATGCTACTAAGAACTAAGGGACTGCGCCTTTTTAATTTTATGTAGTTTTTTTATTATTGAATCTGGGACTTCAATAATTTAAACCGCATTTCTGAAAAAAAGTGGATTTCAGCCCAACTGCTTCTCACAAATCTTTGGCACGTTGTTTACTGTTACATCAAATTTGGCTCTTGAAGATCTTCAAAACAAAATTCTACCAATATATGAAGTTTTACAGTCTTGATAGTCTACATAAATTTAATTTTAAGGATGTTCGATTGTAGATAAAGAAAGTAACAACTATAAAAGCAGACTATTTAAAGAAATAGTTCTAAAGTAGTCTTACAAAATAATTTAAGTATTGCTGCCAGAAGAGGAAAGTATAATATTGTTGGTTGGCACAATACTATAAAACTAAAAATTGAATTGTCAAATGTCAATTGTAGTATTCACAATCAAAAACATTACTATGAAAATCGGAAAATTTAATATAAAAAGTTAAAAAGTTAATTTAATGTTTCTTCATGGAAAGTTTAATAAATAATTTCCGGAGAAACCTGAAAATAGGTTGGACATTTAAAATAATCATATCGCATGTGATACAAAAAGCTTGAAAGGTAGAATATTATAATTTCAGGTAAGTGTAGCATAAGTAAACAGAAAGATCTATCAGTAACAATTAAAAACAAATCTAATTTTCTAGCTAACATTAACAATAATAAAATTAGAAGTTAGACATGAACAAATAATATTAAGGAAAAGTTATGTAGAAATTTATTTAAGTATCTAACTAGTAGGTAAAAACAAAATAAGAATAACAATAGTAAATAATAAAAAATGTAAGTATTATATTACAAAAATATCAAATTGTAATAAAAATATATTGTTGTAGTTTTATAATGAATTGCTGATGAAGGAAATGTTTCTGAAATGTTCAAGAAATTTCTAAACTAATATACTATGTAGTGCATAAAATTACTCGTACATTCTAATAGCGAGATAAAAACTAGTAAAACTAACATCATTAACATTAATATTTAATTTTCCTAATTCCTTCATCATTTTTATACCCACTTTAGTTACTATTATGTAGTAGCCTGAGCCAGTTTTGTGACCTCTGCTACCCGAACTTGTCTAATTGATTTCTCGCCTCCATTACCGTAGTGAATTTATGTATCTCTGTATGTTAAACTAAGTATTTGTCACAAATAATAATCTATTCATGGTACAGATGTCCCCATTCTTCATTACATTTTTCACAGATTCTATTACAGTATTGCTAATACGTCCGGCCGTTTAAGTCTTCAACTGTCACATTATGCCTCTGATTATGATCATGATCACTTTAACGTTTAGTTCAATAAGACAAAAAACCTCTAACCCGGACGTTTGGAAAAACAAGCTAAAGATTGGTGGAGATCTTCGGAACAATACTCTACCTAACATAGTCAAAGTCCCAAAGAATATTTGAGAATCTGGGAGTAGCGCTTCAACGAATTCCTTTTTGTGCCACATTGAACTGTTTGGATTGTACTATCAACCAAAACACTAATTTTAAGGCTTTGGCAATTTAATAAAATTCTAAGACGAAGAAGATGTCAAAATACGGGTCAAATGCAATTTTGTCTACTTATTTGTCTCCATATCAATCAAACTTAAAATAGATCAAATTTAAGGTGTAATCAAAATTAAGGAGCACAGAAAAGCTTTCGATGCCATTTTTATATCACTTTATAATAAACATAAAACCTGTCGTACAACTAAATTAGTTCGGGAAGATGTGAACTCGTAAGTCAATTATTTTCATTACTTAAGGTTTTCTATGGTTGTACCTATGTTGTAGTGCGAGTAAATACCCCAACAGTAATTTCCACTGATCTGATTACCTCTAAACTCATTACCTTTCTTTGCCCTTACTAAAATAATCCTCTTTTTATACAGACAAGAAATACGAGCTCCTAAAGCGGTCCACCGACTCGTTTATATTTTTTACCCGCGCTTTAGCTTAAAAAAGTAAAATTACCATATCTGTAAAGTTTCCCTAAGATAATATTTTTCTAATAACTAATAAGATAATATACAACACAATCTTTTTTGCATGCAGCTGCTGTACAACGCTGGTTTTTTGTCCATATCTTAAAAAGTAGACAACTTTTTTGTTCAGTTAATATTTTAAAATTGTCTGCACATTTGAATTTATTCCAACCAGTTTCAACGCCTGATCACAATCACTACTGATCTAATCTAAACACTTTTCTCCGAGGTCACCTGCTGCATATAAATAAAGCAGTTGCACTTTTAACTACCACTTCTAAATATTGGATTTTGTTGGTATTTTTCACATTTCGAAGACATACAGCTGTTTAGACTCGAAATCCAAAGGAACCAATTAAGCCAACAATGGTCAGCTTCAGACATTAAGCAAGTAGGGCAACTGCATTAGGGATATAAAAATCAATTCACAGGTTAAACTTTTTTGCTCTAAATTGTCTCGCATGGAATGGGAGGTCCCAAAAACTTAATCTTCACTCAGTGTGTACTAAGTTTTAAACCGACCCTGACGCTGAAAATCAAAGCTATCAAGAAAAAACAAACCAAAGCAGGTTCTTGCAGTAGATTTTTAATTGTCTCTTTCAGAAAACAGTGATGTAGTGACCAGCGCATGCTGAGGAATGGGATGTGTATTTCCTAAAGCAAATTGTTCTTTTTCTTTCATTGTTGTTTCGCAAACATACTCGATACTTTCTTTCTTTCTCAAATTCTTCGTTCTACATTCCACGCCTGGATTTTCCAGAATTGTCTTTCTGTTTAAATACTCTCATTTTTTTATCAACGTAATAATTTTCTATAAATATTTTAATGCCCTTTAATGTGTTTTTATTTTTAAGAACTGTTAACTTTTCTTTTCAATCCGTTAATCTGACCATAGCTATTTGTTTACCACACATACGTAATGTGAATGATTTTAGCCCGTTCAGCCCTGATTTTTTTAAATAATCATTAAAAGAAATTTGACCGGATTTTTTACATTGTAAGATGTTTAAACAACCCAATTTTTTTTTATTTTTGATTTAATCGTAAGGAAACTAGGAAGCTGTGGCATTTGCCATCACTAGGTTCAGATTGTAAATAAAAATATGTATTAAAAATGTTTTTATTTTAATCTTTTACGTGATATTTTTAAAACAATTGTTTTTTTTAAATTAAGACATAAAAAATATTTTTTACATTGCGTCCGTGACCTTTCTTTGCATATTTCAAGTTTGCACCTCTATTCATGTCCGTCAATTAGGATTAGCCAAAGCGAAATATTATCGATGCAATGTTTGGTAGAGAGCTACCAAAATTCACTGTTATCTACTCTGCCCATGCTTTTGTTATAAAGCCGAAATATTGCAAGTCTCTCAATAAATATATGAGATCTTTGCTTTTTATCCCATCGTCTGACTTTATCAACAGGCCCTATTGCAACAAAATTTGAGGCCATAGTAACATCTTTGTTGTCAAACCATCGCACAGCTACAATTTCTTTATTTCTAGTAACCCTGCATTCACATGTTTACTGGTCGATTTTTATTTAATTCCTGTTCAGTTTTGAAAGTACAAATTGTTAAACGATTTATTCTTATCGTGTCAGCTGCAAAGATTCCTTTATCTCACAATTATTTCAACAATTCTATTAAATTGAAAAAATTGTCATAAAAAACATGTGACCATGATGTCCTGGAAGTCTTTCAGCTGGTGTAAAACTAATTGTGTCGTAGCTGAAAAATTATTTTGTTCCAGTAATGTTGTGCTCCCCTGATAAACAATTGATTGATATATTACACCGGATTCTTCACATAAGTTGTAGACGTTGATGATCTATGGATTGGGCTTACCTCTAATATATTTTTTTAAAGATAAATGCCCTTTGAGGAGTATTATAGATTCATCTATAGAACAATTTTCTTGAGTCTTTAATTCTTCACACAGTTTCTTAAAACTCTATCATCTTTATCTTTTTTGTTTTTATTTTTGCTCATATTCGTAACATGCAAGTGATTCCGAAGAGTTTCGACTCGATTTGTGCATAGTTCAATGTCACGCACCAAGCTGAATTGGGTTTGTGGTATGGTGCCCAATTATTATTTTCATAATAATGTGAAGAACAACGAGTCAGCCGTCTCATTTCATTTTCGGTTGTATTGAGACTTTTGCCAGTATTAAAATCTGCCATCAGACTAAATATCTCTAAAGGAGAATAACGAGTAAAATAAACAAACGGAAAATCCGGCCCGGTCCTCTCTATAAGGTCTTCATTTCTTGGGTGGAATGAAGTTTTGGTGGCAGATAATTGCTCTTTGTTCTTTTTTTTTCGTCTTACCTTTGCAGTTACTTGTCTTTTTATTTGACGAAACTTCATTGTTATAATTGTTATCTTGATTATCGCAACTGTCCTTATCTGCGTCATCAAAATTATAATTATCATCTTGGTCATCGCCAGTGTCCTCATCTTGTTGTTCAGCAAAATTGTCCTCGGTTTCTAAATTGTTATCTATAAACGCAGATATTTCCGTTTTTGCAGCTTTTAAGGAAATTTGGGGTTGATTTCGTCCTTAAAATCAAATTGTTGGTACTTCGTACTCTGGAGATAAAAACACAATTAATTTTTGTTTCTATTTTACAAACTCTCAACTTTTGGAGCCGCGTACACGTGATGGTGTCAATTGCGAACCCATCTTTGTACAACATGTTGTAAATTATGGGTATTGAATAGAACACAAAGAATTTTCCTTACTTTCAGTTTTGTTTCTTAATTAGTGTTAGCCTCATTTTCCTTTCTTTATTGTTTTATTTCTCTTTGTAAAGTTTCTTTTTTTCATACCTTCTTTCGAGAGCTTTAACCTAACAGTTCTTACGTCCTTGTGACATCCTTCCTCATCTTTACTCTAGTTGAGGTTCATTATTTTTCTTGTAATTTGTGCTATATCAAGAGGAATTTCTTTATTTCTTTTCTTGCTTCCTCCTGTGTTCGTTGGCATCATTAGTTTTGTAATTGCACTGGGGATTTCACTACTCCACATTATTAGACCACTCAAATTTATCTTATAAGCAGTCGGATTTGAACTCACTAGCAAGGTTATGTTAATAAAATAAAAGTAGTTTGGTAAACCAAACGCTTAATTTATATAAAAACCGTTCTTTTTACTTTTGAAATCTTATCAAGTTTAAATATGAAGTAAAATCGATTTGAAGTTCACATACGTACAGTTTTTACGTTCAAAATAACTACAAGATAATATTTAATGTTAATATTTATCTATTAGGCAAAATTAATCTTACAAATTAGCAGAACTTAGTTGTAGGTTATAATAATAGGCAAAATTTAGGTATTATAAACTAGGCAAAGCGTATTCTACCCTACGACCGTCAAGTACTATGTTGCTTAATTCACGCTAAAAGATGAATTTTAGTCAGAAAAGCCTTTAAGAGACTATTACTAACAATTTCCAAGTAATCTTTACCCTTATCTATGTATTAGATAAAATAAGAAGACAAAATTAATTTGATAAGGTAGATCCATTGTATATCAGTAAAGTTTCAAAACATGAAAAACTAATACAATAGGGGTCCAGAAAAAAATCTGAAACGTTTTTATTCTAAAATTTAAAATTACCTTGGGTAATTACCAATCTCATTTAGTATGCAAGGGACACTTCAGGAAAGACCGTTCTTTAGAATTTAATATCGATTCGATTTCTACTCTTCGGTTAAGTTTTCTGATAATTTTTTGAAGAAGTTAATATTTAAAAAGTTGCTTCGGAATCCTTTTAAGATTTGTTCCAGCGTATAAAAATTTCTTTGTTTCTCTAAAGTTTTATCCTTTCATAAATTCCATTAATGATGATATTACCAAAATAAAATAAAGAATTAGTATTTACGATTTTGCACACCGAAAATCAAAATTGACGTTTTGTATGTTATACTATTTCATTATTAATTCATAACTTTTGAAAACAGTTAATATATATGTGCATATTTCTGCATACTTTTAAATGTTTCTCGACATATAAATTATTTAGCATACCCTTTAGCTACTAAATACTACGATGAAACGAGCCATTTATTCGAAATTCAAAAACCAAACAGGCTCTTGTCAATTAAATTACACAAACCGTACCGAATTTCAGAACGTTTATAATTTCTGTGCTAATATTAGTGTTTCCGATTTTCCATTAAGTTATGTCAATTACTTCTCCGTCGCTTTATTTCGTACTTGGTTTGGTGGTATTTTTGCAGATAAATTGGTTATAATTATTCATGCACGCCTACAAGCGATATGTTTAAAAAGTTTATGTAGTATAAAGTCGGGCGGTATATTCTGAATTTAAAATTGAATATTTACTGTATTTCCGCCATCATTAATCCTAAATATTAATGAATTCCTAATCTACTATAAATCAAATGCTAGGAAATCAGGGCGTAACTAAAACAATTTTGTTTGGGGAAAAAAGAAAAAGAAATATTTTATTGAGAATTGAAATAGGTTCTCTTTCACCGGTCGCTTTTATGTAAATTGTAAAAGATACAAATCAGTGAGCAATAAGGTTCAATTTGTAAGAATATCAAGCAGAAATACAATATTACAATCTTAAATAGAAACGAAAGCATTTCGGGTAATAAACATTTAATAAAACTTCTTTTTAGGATACAGCCATATAATTTTAATTTGTGACCATAGCTAAAATAAAAAATAAAAAAAAACAAGTCGAAATTGAAAATAGCGTGACCCCAGGTTATAAGGAAAAACAGCCACGAAATGAAATTTTGTTTTCTAATTTTACCTCCACATCAAATGTTGCCGTATATACTATAATATTCTACGAAATTCTTGGTAGTAGGTACCCCAATATTTCTGTTATGATGTATTTATATGCACTACGCTCGTATTCTACACCCCCAGTGGTGCTGTGACGGTCTAGTGATTTCAATTCATATTACAGCGGGTAAATGGAAGCATTCTCCGGATTTTATGATTGAGCGCAATATTAGCTATTTGTTATTTTCACAGACCGTTTAAATCTACAAATGTCAGATTCAATCATCTGAGTTAAATTCAATATCTCTGTTGCACGCGGTTATCGCATTTCAACTTTAATAAAATCCTTAAAATCCGCGCGTTCTGCCGATAAAAAATAGAATTCGACGTTTTCAATATATTTTAATAAAGAAGGATAAAAAAAGTTTCCATTTTGTAACTTTATGCTAGTAGACGTCTTGTTTGTTAAGACCACTAGTTGAATCTGCACATCTTCCTTTATTGTTTATGTTAAATATAATTTTAAGTTGTTTTGGTTGATTGTGAGGCGGACAAGCTGAAATTGGGACGCAAGCTCTGTTTTATTCAGCTTTGCGTTATCTACAAAAGACAAAACAAAGAATTCCTAAATTTATATCTAAATTTAGCACAATATTAATTACTGCTAACTCTCCTTGAAAGGCAAGGGTATCCTGCACAATTTTAACTTCAAAATATTATCTTCCTATATCTAAATATTGTTATGTTGAGAATTGAGGGGTGAGTTTTCATCTTCACTTGTCAACAATTTTTGATAAATAACTTGAGACATTTACTATTCTTTTCAGATTTATTTTGCAAAAGCTCTCTCGTTTCTTTGAACAATATTTTATTTATGTATGCTGGTGAAATCACATTTTAGACTTAAAATCGAGAAAATACCGTAAAACTAGTTATATTATCTACCTACACACTACGATGTTCAAAAGAAGCACTTAGATTTTGTAATAATATAAACAAACTGTGTAATTTTGAATATTGTAAACAAAAACCTTTCAGATGTCTTACTTACTATCTAGGTACGTACTAATTTATTTTATCTTTGCTGTTATTGAAATTTTAACAAAAATACTGGTTTTTCTGTGTAGAGCTCATCACTCCTTTTGTAATGCTCTTAAACGCAGACCTGATAAATGCCATTGTTAGATTGTCACTTCTGAAGTTTTCCCTTTCTCTGCATACTTGTACGTCAACGAATGAAGTATGTCCTGGAAAGATGTGTATGTACAACATTTGTTGTCTTCCTCTGCTTCTGTGATGCTCCAGGCATATAATTCCATTCAAAAGTACCTTTGATCTTGGATACTACCGACGAACGTTTCTTCATATGATACTGTAAAATAGAGACACGGAAATTGTTGCGGAAGTTTTGACGTCATGAGTAAACAAAGGATTAAGGGCAAATGCATTATATTTGAATTTTACACTTCGTATTTTTCTGCGACACCTGTCTTTCTACTGACAGAAATACCAGAGCATTAGAAATAGTTTTACGTGATTGCGAGGACAAACATAATGAAACCTTTGTTAGCCCTTTCATTATTGTATCATTAGCAATTTTACTTAGTATTGTCTTCAATACTGTCCTATTCAGTTATTTATCTGTTTCTTAGTAGTTATTACAATTTGTTTGCACTGGCTTCCATAAGTTTGTGTAATAATAATCTTTTGAGTAATTTCTTTTTATTACATGAATCCATGATTGAAAACTGTATTAGTTTTTATCTCTCTCACCCGCATTCCTTCTGCTTTTGTTTCGGTAATTATCTTTGAAGGCACCAAAAGTCGGTTGCACAAAGAATACCAAATCCATTGTCACGTTTGATTTCGTAATTAACCAACCAAATGATGGTTTTTCAAACTGTAACCAACTTGTAAAGAAATTTGCAAAATTAAATGTGACAACAAATTTTATTTCTTTTGTGTAACCGGCACAATGTAATCTATTGATGCGCTCTCAAAACGAGTAGCGATAATCTTCTTGCAAACTAGACTTGTGTTTAATCTTGCACTGTTAGATACTAACTTACTTAATCCTTGACTGTGTCGAGGTTAATTGTTGCTCATGTCATTTTATTTCCCTTCTCTAATCCTTCCTGTCTCTTGTTTGTGTTGCTGCCTCCTTTCAGTCTAACTTCATTCCGGCTAAATATTCTCCTATGTCGTCGTTCCACTTTTGTTGTGGTGTGCCTCTTCCCACTTTTTTTTGGTCTTCCCATCTTCCATATTCTCCTCGTTAGCCATTTTTGATCTATTCTCATTAAGTGCCCAAACCAGCGTAATGCTATTTTTTTTGTTTTTTGTTCTATGAGTTTTACACCCAATCTTTTTTTTATTTCCTCATTTCTTACTTTTTCTATCACTCTTA
>VTPC01090854.1:152959-274987 GCA_011009095.1 Ignelater luminosus | reverse complement strand
GTCACGCAATCCTTCTCAGGTTCTTCATTTTCTTTGCCTGCAATCTTTTTCTCTGTTCTTTTGTTAGCGCCCATAGTTCCGAGCCATTGTGTTAACCTGAAGGTGTACAACACGTTGTGTACTCTTATCTTAGTATTTGTTGACAGTTCTCTTCTGTTGATTATGTGTTTATTCAGTTAGTAATAGAGTCCAGTTGTAGCTTTCATCCTCTCCTCCGGTTCTTTTTCTATTTTTGCATCTTTCGATAGAATGATTCCTAAGTATTTAAACTTGGACACTTGTTCAATCTCTTCATTTTCCAAATATTGCTATATTTGTGTCTTAGTCTTCGTTATTACCATAATTTTGGTTTTTCCTGCGTTAATATATAATTTCTCTTTCTTTAGCCCTTCGTACCATGTCTTCAAGTTCCAATTGAGATCTTGTTTGTCTTTTGCCATCGACACAATATCATCTGCGAAGAGTAGTTCGTTGATAACTATTCGTTCAAGGTTATAATAACCACAGTATGTTTTCCTGATTTGGGCACAGTGTACCACCTTGCATGACATCTGCCTTGATATCGAATGTCTCTGATCTGTTGTTATTGGTTCTTGCGTAGTTCTTTGTATACCTGTATAGGCTTCTAACGTTATCAATGAGCTTTTTACTGACGTGTTTAGAGAAGTCGCTAGTATTTCTTGAAAGTACTCTCCACCTTTCCATAATGCGTCTCTCGTCTGTGATTATTTGGTTGTTTTTGTCGTTTATATACGTGACTCCAACTTAATCTCTGGTTTTCTTTAAAGTTTCTTTTCCTTGTCATATCGAATTTTTTGTTTTTTGCCTCAGTCACTTTCTCTTTAGCTTGTCTTCTTGCTCTTTTGTGATTATGGTAAGATTCTGCCGTTTGTTTGTTCAAATAGGTTTTTTATGCTTTTTTTTGTTATTATGCTTTACTTAATCTCTTTTGACCGCCATGCTGTTTGCTTTTTGTTCTTTGTTTCAATTGTTCTTCCGCAGGCTTTTTCTGCACTTTCTGTTAAAAGCTTTTTTAAGTATCTTCCATAGCTCTTCTACTTCCTGTAATTTGTCTTTCAGTTCCCGTTCATTTAGTTTACCCTGCATTACTTCTACGAATTTTTCCTTTATAGTGTAATATCTTAGTCTATGTCTAGTCTTATTCTTTAAATCATACTTCTTCCTCCCGCTTTTCTATCAGATCTATCTTTTTGTCTTGTTGCTATTTTAGCTTCCACCAAATAGTGGCCACTTCCTAGTTCGTAGCTTCTTTTCACCCTGTCCCTTCTGTCACTTCTGTCCCCAACTCCTTTTAGATAACTTGAAACAATTTTGTGGTCTAAGATTGATCTCTCCTATTTGCTGTTTGATACTCTTGTATACTTATGGATATTTTTGGGTTTAAATAATGTATTGATAATTGTCAGTTCATTGTCCATGTATAATTATGTCTAATAGTCTTCTTTTATTATTGTCTCTGTTATCCCTAACAGGATTATTTTTAATCTGGCAAACTCGTTAACCATTTACTGTTCCTTCTCACTCAAGGTTTTAACATTTCACGTACCTATTGTTACTGTTCCCTGCATCTTCTCCTCTTTTACTTCCACTTTTATCCCTGGGTCATATCCTTGCTGTTTGGCTTTGTAGTCATACTTAATCCTTAATCTATCTGCGCTTATTAGTTTTTTCTCCAGTGCGTTCTTGTAATTTTCCTTATTTGTTCTTCAAAAGAATCTCCGTTTGGATATCTCTCTTGTACTGTGCGTTTCTGGCTGGTATTGGCTACGTTATTTTCCTCTTCTCCTTCTACTAATAATTTGTCGTACCTTAGAAATGCTTTGAACCTTTTCTGCCTGGCCTCCTTCATTTTTGCCACTAGTTCCTTCCTCTCTTCCTGTATCTTCTTGGGCAGGTCTTCCTCGATCCATATGTTCGTATTTCTTAAGTTTCTTGTGTTTTTGAAGATGAGCCCTCTAGTCGTTTCCTTTATTCCTTTAATAGTAATTGGTCTCGTATTGTTCTCCTTCTTTTCTCCAGTTTTTTCGCCACCTCCAGTTTCTCTATGAACTTCCTGCCAACCCCAATTCCTTCTAATATTTCGGCTACATTCTTTTTTGTTTGCTCCTCGCTTTCGTTGTTCTCTTCAGCGACACCTTTTATTATTAGATTTTTCTTTCTTAATTCTCTTATCAGGAAGTTTGTTCTTTTTTCGTGCTCCGATTTGACTTTTTTGCTTTAGTAACCTGCATTTCCTCGATTAATTTATCTAACCTGTTAATCGACTTTTAGTTATTTTGGATTTTTTGGAACACTTCTTCCACTCTTTTTATGCGCAACATCCCTGCTGTGGTTATTGTCGCGCTTTGATATTGTTTTCTTGCTACACCTCTGTGCAAGTTTGGTTGCCTACTTTCCTTTGCGCTCTTTCCGCAATCGTATCACTGATTACACCCTTATCTTCTAATCTTACTATTTGCATTTACCTTTGTCTTTATTATTAATTTTTCGTGCACTTCTCAGTTCGATTTTTAATTCCACTCCGAGAACTTCGTATTTACTTAATGCACTATTAGTATACCTAAAATAGAATCTTCAACTTAGTTTCGACAATTACCAAGTCCACAGGATTTCGTCTGGTTGTTGGATGAATAGAAATTCGAGGATCTATGAACTCGACCCAAAATTGAAGCTGTCGTTCTCTCTTGGCAGGTACGGTACAGAGCAGTATTCCAGACGCATCATAAGAATTATGTAAAATTTTTAATTTTCTGTTCTATCTCTGTTATGCATTTTAAAATAAAAAGTAGCGGTTGTAATTTGTGATTTGTGAGCTTTCTGCTAAAAAGTATAGTGTTAATGCAACTTAAGAAAAGGCTTGAATTGTAAAGTAAAGTTATGACGGTAATTCTTAAGAAAAAATTGCGAATTATTTAGAATAAACTTTGAAAATAAATCAGTCAACGATTGTGAGAATGATTGCAAGTTTTCAGAGAAACGGTTATGTAAATGATCAACATGCTTGTAAAGGTAAACAATGTTTTAGTGAAAATAATGCAGCCAATGATTTAGCCCGTATAGCAGTGACACCAACGTCTGGTGGAAGACAAACTTTTTTAGAGTCGGGTGATAAAAGTTTGAAAAAATATCATTTTAAACCTTAGAAAAGACAAAATCACCAACTGTCGATGTTGAAAACGTAAACATTGATTGTTTTGTGAAACTGTAATGAAATTTTTCATACTTGACATGTTTTACGGACGAATACACTTTTTATTTTATTTTCAAAGATAATAAACAAATTCATCGACGCTGGGCTGCTGAAAACGGTAATGTAACTGGTGATAAATACATGAATTTGCTTTAAACTGAAATTGGGGACACAGTAGAAGTTGTTGCTGGAGATGATATAATTTGGTTTATGCATAATGGATGCCCAACATATAATAGTAGAGTCGTTAAAGATTATCTAAATTTAACTTTTCCCAATAAGTGGATAATTTGGCCCCTAAAATCGCCAGGTATGAATCCATACAATTTTTTCTTGTAGTTTTTTATCAAGAATGAATTGTACATTTTTGAAGCAATTAATTCTTTAGATGAATTAAAACTAAAAATTGCAGAAATATACACAAATATTCATCTTCGCAGAGCAATGAATGTCAATGGAAATTTCTACGATAGATATTAGTTAGACTACTGTGACAAACAATGGAAATTTGTGGTTTGAACACTTGAGTTAGATTTAAAGTTTATTGCAAAATGATCCTTTTCAGGGCTACAAATAACAAGATAAATGGAGATTAATCTGAAAGATGTTTTGTTCCAATTTTTCTAAATAAGAAATTGCTTAAATGTAGAGCAATTTTTATTCCAAAACATTTTTTTCTAAAATTCATAACAGAGATAGAATTTAAGATTAAAAATGTTTCTTCTTTTTCGAAAGGAACATACGGTTACATGGGAACATTTTCATGGAGAGTACGTAAATCAACAAATGTTGTAGCGTAGCAATCAGTGAAATAAGGACTGACGTTTTGGAAACGAAAAGTTTTATTAACCTCTTCCCTGTATGTTGGGCTTTCAATAGATCTATTACACATTGGACTCTTCAGAGACTTCATAGTAAATAGTCTAATGCAAATTGTTGTAGACAGGTTCAAAGGAGTATATACGGACTGTGTTGTTGGTCCACCTACGGATCATTCCTATCTACATAAGCACCTCAATACTACCGGACTTCAAAAAATTACTTATTGTTTACACTGAATAGAGAGCAAGAAAACACGTCCTGTGTTAATGCATCTCGACAATGTTGAAAAAGTGCCGATATCAGTAAAACAAATGTGGTAGCGAGTTGGTGGAGAACATTGCAACCCACAACAGTAAAAACCAGACCAAACGATGGCATTTCACATAGAAAAGGAGAAAAAAAAGAGGAGGAAACTATAGACGAAACAAAATCCAAAATAAAGATGAAATAGGAATAATAGAGAAAGAACTGAAAGTGCCTAAACAAACAATAACATACAAGATTAATACTGAAATGATCAAGAAGATGAGTAGTGAATGAGCTACAAACAAAACCACGTTCTCTACACCTATAAGCAGGGATGTTGGTACTGGGGTGGAGAAAATTGCCCTCTTGCAATCTGAATCCTAGTAGTTCCACCTTTTGTTTATTAGGACCTAGATCACGGACGAAACAGTTTAGATCTCGTTTTAGAAAGTAAGAATCAATATGAAATACGTTGAGGTAAGCGAATGCTCCAGTAGCGTAATTCATTTTGATGTTATTTTCATTTTATTGCGTAACAACTTTTTGCAAAAGACAATACTTAATGAGAATTTGAAAAAGCACCTAAGTTTCCAATCAAAGAAAATTTTGGAAGTTTTCTTACTATAATAAAACTACGTTCAGATATTTTTAGATATAAACGATAAATAACTAAGTATTTTCCCTGTGAATTAAATATAATGTACTTGAGGTAGGTTCTAGAAAACTGGCAAAAATAATTTGACATATTTTACCTTCAAAATGACGTTTTCAAAAACTTTCATGGTCATTCTCATCAAAAATATAAAAGCACGCACTAATTATAAAAAATGTAATTAACTATTGTCTTCACTGTAAATGCTAGAAATGTTTTACTATTATTATCATTATATCTAACAAAACATGTTTTTATTTTTTATGAAGTTTTAATCAAGCTGAATAGACAACGAAAGAAACAACTAGAATAATTACCTAGAAAAAAAAAACTGAATTCGTTGGTACGTTTCACAACACAAATTCTATTCAAATTAAATATTTTTCTTTTTATGTAGAATTTATTTAGAAAACCATTATTTTTTGTTTTGTTAAGGAAATTACCGAATAACTGAATTTAATGATTTAATATTTGTGTTGAAAACTTTATTTAGCAATACAGCACTAACTAAATGTAAAATATTGTATGATTTATAAATTCTATAGTGGAAGAATTATAAAGGATTTTTCCAAATAAAGATGTTCGTTGCAAAAACGTTTGACCAAAAGTGTAGTTTAAACTTATTTACTATAGGGTAAAAGCACCAATACACCGCCACATAAACAATATTTGAAGTTCAAACGAAATAATATTTATCAATTAATTTTTCTGTGTAATTATGCATATTTAAATGGTAAACATACTCAATCGTCAAAAGTCATAAAACGTTTAGTTTTATATGAGAAAAAAAATAATTTATCAAAACCGACACTTTGTTCCGCCGTCCTAGTAGCCGCCCTTTAAAGAAACAAAGCTATAAACATCGTAGAAACGTGAGGAACGATTATTTCTTAAATGATTACCTACGCGTTCCTAGAAGCTTTATTTGGATCACATGCTTGGTAAATTAAATCTTTTTTAGGGATATCTTCAGTACTCGCTATAAGCATAAAATCATTTAACAATTTTATATCTTTCTTGCATTTGCTCATAAAGGATTTATTGAAACGAAAAGAATTTATTAAAAAAATACATGCAAATACAAAATAAGTAATAATTAATAATCAAATGAATTTAATTCCTACTTTCTACATGATACTCTTTAAAAGTTAATTTTTCACTTAAGTTGGTCGTTTGGACATGTTGACTTCCTAAAATTAGATTTTTTTTGAAGAGAATAATAACTTTGAAATAAATGATGAAAAGGTTAATAAATGTGAGTGCTAATCAACAAAATTAAACTAAAAAGTTGAGCAACAATAATATAAAATCTCAGTATTGTGGAATATCTCGTGCACGACAGTGGGAAGCGGCGAGCGGGTGACTAGATGAATCTGTAAATACCGGTACTCTGCCTACCTTATTTTCGACATTTGTTTATTTATAATCCACGATTCTTTGTATTAAATATTAGGAAGGACCAATGCTTTAATTTACCAAACAAAACTTTTTACGAAGACGTTCACAAAAATGCGCAAATCTTACCTAGAATGCAACCGTCTCTCGTTAATAAAAACGCACTCAATGGCAGTCCTAGTAAACACAATCATGTACTGGCAGTAAATAAATGCTGATAATTAACATACAACTTTTATTTACCGGAATGAATGTAACATAATCCTTAGAACGAAGGATGGTAGATAACACAGAGCTAAAAATTTCCGTTATTTATGGTGCGATAATTTATTTATAAAACAATAATTGATTCGTCGGTGGACTGCTGGAGCCGGACGTAATTAGGTGCGTTTACCCTACATGGATACTGTTATAAGTTTCTCTCTCGACTACAACATATGTATCTGAAAATCATCAAAATGAGTCATTCCATACGAAACGGTCCAACAGGTTGTTCGATAATTTTAGAGAATTTTCATTTTTTGTTTGTGGTAACTCTTATGTATTGGTTTCGAGCACTAATGCGCAAACATAATTATTACTTCTGGGCACTCACTGCAACTCACCGGAAAATACTCTAAATGAGTGTGAAAAAAATTAACATACTACATCCTAACTTCTTATATGAATTGAGCAGCTCATTCATCAAGTTTCAAGTTCTTGTTTTTTGGAAAAAGTTGTCGCTCACATTTTTGAATGATGCCGACGCCCATTTTGCTTCTTTTTAAAGCATGCATTAAAGTTCTCTCTTTTAAGCTTGACAGATAGGCAAGTCCGTTTCTGCATTTGTCTATCGCTGTTAGAAATTGTTTCATAAAAGCAAGTTTTGTGTGAAGTGAGGAAAGATATGCATCTTAATGAGCTACAAGACTCAAATGTTGTACAATCTTTTCTCCGACTTCTTTTTGTTTTGTAATGCAATTTCCGTCACGACTATCCCATTTACAAAAGACAAAGAAATACTATCTGTGTACGCTTTGAGTATCATCGCAACGACTTTTTAACGTCACCATAGTATATCTTTTATCTTTGTTGTATTGGATTGATTGGAGAAAATTTCCTAGGATATAATACTCTTTGGCGAAAGAGAATTACATTTCCATTATGTAAAGAAACTGCTTTAGTCTACTTGTTGATACATTGATAAAGAGTCCCCAGTTTTGCATATTGTACGTGAAGCCCAGAACCGTAATATCGTTGTAGAAAGTTAATGTATTCTTACTGGGAAAAATTGAACGAAACCACTTTTTCTATACCTATTTACAGTGATGTTGGTACTGGGGTGGGGAAAATTCCATTCCTGCAATCTGAAACCTAGTAGTTCTGCCTTTCGTCTACTAGGGCCTAGGTCACGGACTAAATCGTTTAGATCTTGTTTCAGAAAATAAGAAGTAGACTAACTTTTGACCTAATACGAACGGTCGTTTGTTTCAAAAACTGACGAAGATTTGCCACTACCTTAATTCTCTCTTCTTTTTCATCTTTTTGTTTTCATTTTCAATTTTTTGATTTGCCAGTCTTGAAGCTACTGGTAGATTGGATTTTCTGTTTGTAAAGCACTGGATATTAGCCCAAAGGGCAATAATTGTCTGTAGTATAGCCTTTAGGCTTTTTTCATGCAATCGGCACAACACACATTTTGCAGTTAAAGTTATCTTTCCACCAGTTGATTAATTTCAAATAGCAGTAATGTGATGCTCACTTTCTGCCTTAGTCTTTTGTTTCGTATCCAAAGTAGTTTCTGTACGTCTTCTTTATGACGAGTAAAATTCTCTTCTTATACCTTTCAAATCTAAACAAATGTTAATTTATTTTACAATTTTTTTACAATATTTAATTGTGTATTTACGTCATGCGCATCAACTTTCACCAAGTACTAAAATTTGTTGAGACATTTACCTTCATTTGGTAGCTATGCTCATTTTTAAGGATTCGCAAAGTTTGGACAAACAGTGGCTTTCTCATTAATACCTATGCGGGCCAATTTACACTCGATGTAAATTGCTATTTGCTATTAGTGGAAACAAGTTTTATAGTCATTTGGTTTTTCTATAGTACCTACAAACTTAAAAATACGTTGCACCAACCATTTCCATAACTTAGAAAAAGAAGTCTAGCAAAATTAGTTTGGACCATACATAACTATTAGGTTAATGCAATTTAAAACACACACAACCTCCGAGTTTAGCATTAAAAACCAAGACCTCTTAAGTAATTAAATTTGTTTAAAGTATTACCTACCGTGTATTTTATCTGGATTATCTGTGCTTGAAGTCTCAATCTTTAAACAAACACACAAGAATAATTTGCTGGCCGATAAAATATTAAAATACATTACAAAGTATTATTATTTGCTTACGCTTATTAATAACCTTTCTCCTGCTACAAATTAACTCGGAAATACATATGTCTGTGGCAGAAAACAACGATAATTACTCACGTTAATTGAACATGGCTTTTAATTTGTAATTAACAGAGTTTATGCAGATATTGGTCAATTTGTAATTTGAGACAGTTTAACGTTGTAGAAAGGGAAACAGATTGTTCACACAGGAAATTCAATTCCTTCTAGTCTTTGTCTCTTTCGTGGCTATTTCGCAGTTCCGCGCCCATTCCGTTTCCGCCTCAATGTGAATACAGATTAGGCTATAACATGTACTTCGAACGTTAATAATGTAGTGGTGAAACAGTTTTAGACCTTCTTTTTTCTGTAAATTACGTAACTTAAAAGAAGTTTGTATTCTCCTTCCTCGACCTCATTATAAAATATTACCTATTTGAAAAAAGGTTCAGGAACAATCTCGACTTTTTTGTGATTCTCTTATATTAGAGTTAAGGAGAAATAAATTTTAATTTGATTATTGGCTGAGTGTTTAAATAGAAATGCTCAAGGGCAAAGTAATCGTCAATATCAGTAAATTTTTAAGATAGCAAAGGGTATCGACGCTCAAGACCTTTTTATTTATATACCGCACATACGTATGAACAGATTTGCATGTGCACGTATATAATTTTTCCAATTCAAACAAAATTTTTTTATTTTTCTTTTGGCTTGTCATAAAACGTGCGTGCTCCCAAAAATCTTTTAGGTCAAAGTTTAGTAAAAATTTATAAAATTAGGTCTTGTTAAAAAGGAGCACAAAAAACAAAGAATTTCCTATAACCTTTTTTTCTCCTATCCGAGAAATTTCCACTTAGGTCTTGGATGTTGTCTGTGACTGTGACGCACACAATAAAATGCCAGGATCGCACGTATCTGCTTTATGACACCTGTTTGTTGCATTCGGATATATCAGACCGGCATTTTCTTTTACAGGTCGTGTTTCGACTTCAAAATATATTTGAATGTTGTCGGTAAACATCTGATATACTTTGCAGATCAGACAAGACAGATATGTAAAAAGCATATCATTCGTTTCGAGGGATATGAGTAGAAAAAATTAACAAATTCCGAGTAAAAGCAAAAATTATTCTGGTATTTCATTATGAAATCTCTAGAAGTAGAGAAGCATTGTGTTCCCTTGGTAATTTCAAATATGAATTTAACTTTAATTTAAACTTGCATCTGTGCTACTCAAAAAATGCATTTGGACAGACAGTACAGCACCAAAGCACAGCTTATTTGCGGAAAGTATTTGCATATTTTCCAGGAAAATTAAATATTAGACTGTTTCAAGTTTCTTGCGATCGTATACATATCCACCTTAAGAGGGGTGAATTTTTACGGACCTTAGATGGGCAAGATTTGGAATTCACAGGAGAGTGTCAAGAGATTTCTAGTGTATTCAATCAATTAGTTAGATCTCAACGGACACTGTTTGGAAAATTCGAAGAATGATAATGATAAATAGCTTAAGTTACTGAAAGAACAACAAGAGAAACGCTCTAGAGATTTATCTAGACATAAACACACACGAACTGAACTTACAAAACTTTTAAGAAAAATAAAAAGATTTCATTTATCGAGTTGCCTCGACAAGTTATATACCGTAAGATAATTAAACAGAAACCTACCATTTTCTATAGTACACATGGGGATGAATTTACTATTTTAAACGCAATTTACGTTTATTATAAGCGAAATATGTAAGCACCACTAAAAACAACATGGTTGGTTATATAAAACACGTAAATCGGATGGAATCAACAGCATAAGGAAAATGGAAGTACTTTAATAACCCCCAACTCATCCATTTTAACAAGGCTTGGGGTTCAAATTACATTTAATGGGCAATTTTCTTCGCCTAGGTGCATCTGTTCTGATATAACCCCATCAAAAACCCAACGATCAAACGCTGGAGTTATTAAAAATGCGATAAATTAATTTAGGGGTTGATTAAAATAAGTTAGAGAATTGTGTCAAAGTTCGTTGTACCGAAACGTTCTATAAAGAAATATTGTAACTATTACAGATGGTAGTTCCCATTGTAAAGATATTCCTTGATACAACAAAGGAAAGACGAGCTTCAAAATAAGCTTACTTAAATATTTAATGTGTTCGAACTATAATAAGTCGTGTAATTTGTTTAAAAGTAACTTCAGAGAATATTTCTAAAATGCAAAGTATCGATCGCATCTATTCGTTATTTAGTGAAAAGTTAAAAGTTAATACAGTAATAAACATTATAGGGACATACACCGTGACTCTATTAGAACTACCTGCACTGTCATCATGTATCCCGGAACTTTAATTACGGGTTTAATTACATTTCCAACCATACTGCTGCTACCTAGAGTTTTAGTTCAATAACGCCATCACATCTTCCTAATACGCTTTCATATTTACGTTGAACTGGAGCAAAAACATACAAACTTGCAACTAAAATTTTGATGTAAAGTCGTACAAAAACATTTTACCAAAATTATTGTTGAAATAGAATCGTCTTATGCTGTGTACACTAAAAGCTTTTATGTAAATATTTCACTAGTCTGATAATAAATTATTTATATACCAAAAGAGAAAAAAACACCTTTCTCTTTTAAATTATAAATAAAACTATAAAAAAGACATTTACGTGTTTACTGTATCATTTGAATTTATTGCTTGATTCATTTAGAAGTAATATCAACTTTGTCATCACGTAGACAAGCAGAAACAAAGGAAAGGATATAGTCAGAACCAAAAGGAGTATTTTCATTTTCGTTTCATAGTTAAAAAAAATCCATTAGGTATTTGAAATTTACTTTTTGATTATTTACTTTAACGAAGTAGCTATATAAAGTACAATGGAGTTTTCTACGGTCATTTTAGTTTTTAATGAATACAAGAAGAGAAAGGAAATTAAATGAAACGATTAGTCCTTTAAATTATATTTACTCTGTTAGATTTGTTTTCAAATTTTAATGAGTTACCACTAATGACAATAACGCATAATCTGATAGCATTAGAAGGCCAATAGATCGTTCATTAAACCGTTCAGCTTTATTCTAATTTACATATTTTTTTATTGGACAAACATGCTTTTAAGGTATCATATTTCTTTAAACGTAGAAATCATAGTAGACCCTTAGAAATAACGATTCTAAAAACCAAAGATAGTATAAGAAAAGCCCATGTAAATACCTCTATGTGGATAGCCTAAATTAATGACTTCATTGATAGAACAGAAAACTTTTCCATCTTGAACAAACATTGAAAAGTTTAAAAAGATTTCTCTCATACACCGTCTTTCATCTTAAAATCTGTATAACGGTCTCTGTGACGACATCGGTCTATATTTTTCTCTAATGTACCTTTCTTGTTTGTTACTCCTAAATAGGATTAGAATAGAATCTTCCTCAATTTTTTCAATTTTTTCCTTAAGCCTTGATACGTCTTTAGTTTTAATTTTTTTACCTACACAAAGCAGTTCTGTTGCTTTATTCACAGAGAATATTAGACTCTAGTTTTCTTTACCGATTCTGTCTTTAGTTTCATTTTTTTTGTAGCAAAACCTTGTCATTTTTATCAGAGTTATATACTACCACATAAACAAAATACACAACAGTATATTGCAATCATGTTATAGAACCGAGAGTTTTGAAATAGAAAACTGAAGCAAACTTCCTGACAGATGGATATTGACCAGAAAAGAGAATGTCTCAACTAAAGGCTTTTTAATTTAGAGTTTCCAGCTTAAACCTGAATTTCTGGTAACTGGGATCAGGTTTTAATAATGTTTTGTTCCATTTCCTTTTTTATAATTAACTGTCTCACACATTTGAATTTCTACCAATTCATTGATTATGAAAAAGGAGAGTTTTAATGTCTGACCACGACAGGCTGTGATAGAGTTTAGACAAACTTTTTTCTCAGTATCACCTGAGGCGTACTCTTAAAACAGCTAAAACGTCAAGAACCTAACAGCAAAACAAAGCTGCCAAGAAAGTATCTGGAAGACAAAAATGAGCAAAATTGTACTAGCTAGGTGTGTATGAATTGCGAGAGAAGAAGGAATTTTCGATCAAGGGTTGTTCGACTCAACTAGGTGTTCTCCAATCTTTGAGCGTTTTTAACATTTCCATCCAGTTATACCCTACATTTATTCTGTTCTTGAATACAAGTTAAAGGCATGATGGAAAGATCGCAAAAATCTAAAAGAACGAACTGAACCACCAGGGGATCAGAATTCTTTCAAAAGTCTAGTGTTCTCGAGAATCAAATGGTAAATGAGCTGCTATAGTATTAAATATAAGGGTCTTTCACTAATCTTTGTGCTTAAAATTTTGCATCTTGGGAACAAGAAGTTAAACTCGATGAAACAAAGTTTATCTTTTACAATTGCTTAAGCACAACTTTCAGTTTCAGCAAAAAGCACACACGCATTAAACCTTTGATCAAAAGCTGCAAAATACTAACATTTGTGTAAGACTCAATTTCATGCTACGAAATGACTTTATGACTGGATTCTATTCTATTACACACGAATATTCGAAGTTGTCATCTAGTTACGATGCAGGCTTTTATACGAACTAGCAATATTGAACATACTTGTTATCTTTTTTCAAAATTTCACTGTTCCACCCAGGGGGGTGCAAATGATTTTCTCTACATCTCCATTAGCGTGCCTATGGGAACAGCTTATTTAACCGACAGTAATTTTGCGATTACCTGGTATTTTACGGTGATTTTAAACTTTACTAGATACTAAACGAAATCGTAATTTGCAAATCTGCAATTTTCCAAGATACAATTTATATATCTTAATTTGTGTTGTATAGTTCACAATAACTAGTAGGCGTTATTAACATAATTCGTTCGGCTTCTCATTTCAATGAATGCTAATTTTAATTATATTCACCAACAATTACAAAATTGTAATGTAATTATTTAATTTATATAGAATCGTCGTTTTGAAACCGAGTGAAACTACATGAACTCTAAAATGATATCTTATGAACACGAATAACAAATAATTTACATATTAAATCATAAAATCAGCAAAATACTTTAAGCAGAATAGCTGTTTAGTAATAAAACCAATAGAGAATAATATAATGAAGCTTCGTCGTCGTATTTAATTGTATAAATAATAAATAACTTAATTATTTAATAAAATATTTACTTTAATCTAATGCTGTTACTTATATTCTGATAAATCCGTGTTTAATATTACTCAAGCATTATAAAGTTTACTTTAAAAGGAATAATTCTGTTTATTAGGAATTTGTTGAAATTTCAGGTGTTTTCTTAACAACAGTTAAGAAAATTATTTGTCTAAGATAAGAGGTATTTATTTCTACATTATCATAATTTGAATAGAATTGTTAAAATAAAATATCTCCGAGATGAAAATTTCTAATAAAAATAAATACATAAACAAAATAATTTGTTATGTATAATAAATAAAAATGTAAAGACGAGTAAATATTAGTAATAATTTAGTTACCTAGTACTTTACTAAAATTTTCTTGTTAATTGAAGTTTTAAAAACACCATGTCAGAAAAACGTTTATATTTGTTTGTTAAATAAATAACAAAAAAATAGGAATCCTCAACACATTTATTTCTGCTACACGATTGGCCAACACATTTGCAGCAATGGTCCGGCAATATTTACTGACCACATACACCTTCGATATTCAGATGAAACTTTTTTATTTAGATGGCTCTGCTGTGTTCGAACTCGGTGTCTCTTGGTTTGTAGTTGTTCCCTAACCAACTGAGCCAGCGGCTGTTGCCGTTATACATTTCAAAAATATTTATTTTATAATATTCCTAATGAAACTTTAAAACAATTTTACTCCTCGCTTTAATATTTATTTATGTTAAGAGAGGTCATAAAATGCAACGGTTATGTTAATATTTAAACAACTAAGAATTAAGAATTTGAAAATTAATAGATTAGTTTAAAAAATAAATAAAACTAAATAAGACTTTTATTCTTTTTAAACCCTCAAACCTTATTTACTAAGTCTTACTTAAATCTTTATCGTGAGTTTTATAATTTGTTACGTGAGTATCATGAAGTTTATTTAGAATAATACCCACCATATTATTAGCGGCAAAATTCAGCTAACTGAAAGGTAGCGTATCTTATAATATAGCAAGAAAAACCCAATAGTAAGATTGCATGTCCACAATAAATATTAAGCCTAAATCTTAGTACAACATTTCCATCAGTAGAGCGCTTGCTGAAGGTATCGAAACCAAAACCTCCTGAATCCTTTCTCGTTTGATCAACAAACAAGCAAACACCGACAGTCCTTAATGAAAGATTGTTTAAATGCTTTCTAGAATATGATAGGATTGTATTAGAGCCTGATGGGTGTTGGAGATGCACGTCGAATATCGTTAAAAGTGGCAGTAAAGTATCCTTTACGTGATTTTCTAAACATGTCGCGTTTGGCGGTAAATTTGAAATTGCTCGTACTTCATAGTTTTAAAAACACTTTAAAAGGCAATTACTATATATAAACTCCGACAAATCTGACGATATATAATTATTAACAATCTAGAAAGTAGTAATCTTTAAAAGTAATAGAGAAAACTTCATTTCAACTTTACAAATCAGGAATCTATACGATTATAATAATAATAATTATTATTATTATTAATGAATAAGATAGAGACGGACACTATGAAACCGCTGATCAAAACAGACGTCAAACGTTGGTCACGTAGACGACCTCCGATGGAAAAGAAAATGTACAGCAAGTATGTAGAGCAAGTTTTAACTGAAAAAAAACAAGGCGAATGCATTTACACAGAAAAAAGAGAAAATAGGAAAAAAAATATAAAAAATTCACAGTTAATCATGAAGCAATGGTGATTGAACATGTAAACAGCATTCCCAGGGAGAAAAGTAACTACGCCAGACACAAAAGTGATAAGGAGTACCTTAGCCCGGATCTAAATATAAATTGGCCGCATAAAAGTTTTCAGTTCAGACACAACGATTAATTACAGATTTTACGCCAGAGTTTTCGCCGACATATGAAAGAGGATACAAAGCAATCTCTACTATCCAAATACCTTCGGTTTTTAGAACTTTGGCCTTCTTCAATTACAGTCACTGGCCTAGCTCTCTGATGCCTGAACTGAACGCTTAGTGCGAACATCTTTATATAGCTTACAATTCTTGTGTGCAATCCTGATAAATCTTGGCTTCGTGAGTGTATGTGTGGCAACAACAGCGATTTTTCAAGATACAGAAGAAATCGCCTACGTTTATCTGGCTTCGACTTTCTCCCAATCAGAAAGCTTCTTCATCCATATACAAAATGCATTGACTCCAGCTAAGTCCAGCATATTACAAAAAAAGAATCATGGACCAGCGATAAGTCTTTCTCTTTGTAGAATATTCTTTTGCTTCTTTATCAATAGTATCTACTCCACCTTTAGTGGCATTGTAGTGGAGTATTATGTCAGGTTTGTAATTTGTTGATTCCGATGAAACCTTATTGCCATGATGTTCTGTAGACTGGAATATGACAGCCTTATTATTTGCAGGAACATAAGACACTAACGTGTGCTCTTTTGTGAAACAGTATAAAGAAGAATACATCTCCCTGTTTCTTTGTGGCAGTAATTCCTTAGGAATATCAACCTTATTTTTCCTCATAGTACCACAAAGTGTTAATCTTTTTGCATCAAAGCTTCAGATAGTGCGACGCTTATGAAAAAATTGTCGGTTGTTATAGCGGGGTCTCTCTGAACGTGACTTGTCAAATCAAGGACAACTTTCTTTCCCTGCTTTTTTTCTGGCTGTTGTCCTTCTTTTCCTAGATAGACCTGTAGATTGTGAATGTATGGTGTTTCAGTATCGGCAAGAGCCCACAACTTCAAACCATACTTGGCAGGTTTACTTTTCATGAAAACCCCGAAGAGGGCTTTTCCTCTAAAGCCGACTAACTGTTCGTCAACGCAAAGATGTGATCCGAGAGACATAAGTTTTGCATTTATCAACAAAGATGTTGAGAATATCTCTAAATGTAGCTAGTTTATCTATATTTTTACGTTTCTCTTTAGTTTGCGCATCATCAAGACGCAAAAACACTGTTAGAAAATAAAATCTATTCCTCGACATGGTGGCTGGAAAAATTGGTCGATGATATGCTTCATCTTTAGACCATAGCATTTGCACTGGTTTTCTACTCGCTTTCAGGGCTCCCTAAGTAAGTAATAATCCAATATAAGCATGCATTTCTATAAAATCCGTTGGAATTCATGTTTTCCTTGCATTAGGATGCTCAGCGTTCCATTGGTTGTATCAGATTGGCTTTACTATTTGTTTGACTTACAATTATGTCTAGAATGTCGTTAGTAACAAATACTTTGAAAGCTGCTTCTATGGATGTTATACTCGAGCTAGTTGATGTCCAAGTCCGACCACTTCTAAGTATATCTCTTTGACGTTTGCCCATTTCATTCCGGATTTAGCTAAGAAGAAATCGATTTGCCGATCTTTATTATCATCAGAATTGTTGTCACTGTTTATTCCTATTATTTCATCCTCTACGTCTTCATCTGTCTCAACCAAATCTACAGTATCAGATTCTAACAATCCGATTAAATCGTCGTTGTCGCATTCCTCTAGGAGCTGACAAAGCTCGTCATCTGCTAAATGACGTTTCCTGGACGTTGAATCATAAACTAAACGTTTGAAGGTTCCATACTCAAAATATACGCTGTAAAATATTTATAGTTTAGGTTATGGCATAACGTGTGGATATTATTGTAAACACAAATATTTAGGTTTACTCACTTATATACATAGGTGTATACCTATGAAATGAGACTTTTTGTTTCAATTTTAAACGTTTATTAACAAAAAATGGTTACAAATTTAATCTTCAAAATAATAACCATCGCTAGCGACACATTTTACCCATCTCTCAGGCAATTTGTGAATGCCGCGCCAAAAAAATTGGCCGTCTTTGGCCGCAAACCAATCATCGAGCCATTTTTTGGCTTCTTCGTGAGAATTGAAGCGCTGCTCGGAAAGTGCGTGGCCCATCGATGCAAACAAATGATAATCGGAAGGCGCCAAGTCTGGTGAGTAAGCCGCATGCACCAGCGGTTCCCAATCGTACGTCTCCACCAATTCCCGGGTCGCTCTTGTTCGATGTGGTGGTGCATTGTCATCAAGAAAAATTACTTTGTGACGCCGATCGGCATATTCTGGGCGTTTTCGGTGTATAGCGCTGTTCAAATCGGCCAATTGTCGTTGGTAGCGTGCACCGTCAACTGTTTCACCTGGTTTTAATAGCTCGTACCAAATCATACCATGCTGATCCCAGAAAACACACAGCATTGCCTTGCGGCCGAAGCGATTTGGTTTGGCCGTTGATTTTGGCTTGTGGCCGGGCGGACCATACGATCGTTTACGCTTGGGATTGGAGAAATACACCCATTTTTCATCACCCGTAACGATTCGATGCAAAAAAGACTTCCTTTTGAACCGGGAGAGCAGCATTTCACAAGTGGTTTTTCGGTTCTCTTGCTGCCTTTCAGTCAGTTCATGCGGCACCCATCTTCCGACCTTTAAAATCATGCCCATGTCTTTCAAACGTTTGCAAATGGTTTTTTGGGTCACTCCCAACTGCTCTGCCATCATTTCTTGCGTTTGACCATCATCTTCATTCAACAATGCTTGCAATTCGGTGTCCTCAAACTTTTTCGGTGGCCGGCCACGTTCCTCGTTCTCCACGCTAAAATCACCACTTCGGAATTTTTCAAACCACCTGAAGCACTGTGCTCTGCTTAGAGCATGTCCACCGTAAGCTTCTATAAGCATTTGATGAGCTTGAGAAGCGTTTTTCTTCAATTGATAACAGAAAATCAACGATGTCCGCAAATCGTAGTTTGAAGGCACGAAATTCGACATTTTTAAGAGCGAAAAAAATGCGTTGTTGTATGAAACATCACAAACAATGAATTGAATATTGTTGACAGATGACAGACGAAAAAAATAAGACATTTGGGACAGTTTAAAAATACTCCTAGCGACATCTGTGGTCTAATAGCTGAAAGTCTCATTTCATAGGTATACACCTGGTAGAAAGATATATAATTTGGAATTATAAATAAACACACTAGTAAATACAAAACAACATTTGTACGAACTTTATCTAGGTATTTACATCAATCACAAGCACAAATGCAGCACCACTGCCTGTATTGCAAGTACTCATGCGCGTGAACAGTAAAAAATTCAACTTTCGTCAACGGAATTTCAAGTTACTATTGAATACCACTAAGACCCCAAAATAGAAAATTTTTGTAATACTCAAAATGCCGTGCACGAATTTATAAACAATTGTACTATAACATATTATTGTGACAAAGTAATGAAATTATAGGAAGTCAATCTGAATATTAACAAAATTATTAAAAAAATTGTCAGTATGGGCTCCGCTTGGACCCCCCCTCGTGGTATTACAAAGGTTAAACACTGCAAAATTAAACATCAGTAAGGTCTCGTGGATAAAAATTGAGAAAAATAGTCTGGGAATTATAAAAGTTAAGGAGTTTTAATGTGACTTAGTTTTGTGCATTCTGCTTTAAAATAAAATATGTCATAATTAAAACGTGTATTTTTCCCAAAAATATGCTTGGCACTTAGTGATTTGAAAAATCTTTTATGTGGCACTTAGAGCACAACAGAAAAAATAAGTTTCTGGCATTTTTTGGATGTAATGTTTTAACAAAATTTTATAAGGTATCGTTTTAGCTAACCACTTAGAGCAATGTTTAAATCCATAAGTGAATCAATAAAACTGAAAGAATAGTTATTGTGTGTTTTAATTTTTTTTGCTGTAAAATTAACCCTTTGACACATAGAGCCTTTTATGCATTCAGTCTACAATTTAATCCAAGGTAGATACCTTTAGAACAAATGCCACAGCAGAATCCTAATCGCTCTACAAGAATACCAAAGAAGAAAATCCGACTTCAACTTCAGCCTAAATTTAATTTGTACAATATTTTTGTGATAAATATCTCCAAGAGTGAATGACTAGGTTTTATTAGATTTACAAATGTAAACCGATATCTAACGGTGAAAGCTGACAGTCTAGGTCTTAGACAGAAAGTACTACAGAAAGTAGTAAGGATAACACATTACAAATAAAAATAAAAAACTAAATAAACTAGCAGATTTTCTCTATATGTTCACCTTTAAATGATAACTTGATGACTGTGACATAAAAATCTAATTCAGTGTTCTAAAATGTGAGAAAGCACATATTTTACTAGCTGCACCCTGCTTTCCTGTAAGTGAAATATTTCCTTATGTTGGTTGGAATAAATTATACAATTTAATAAACAACAAATAATAGTATTGCAGCAATATATTAATAAAATAAAGAAAATTTTGCGTAAGAACTATTTTAGTTATTACAGTGTAATGTAGTTGCTCAGCTCATTTTTCGAAGCACTTAATACTCAAGTTGACCAAGAAGAAATACAGCAATTAATTAAGAAAGTATTTAATTCTACTGAACCTCATTTCTTCAATAAGGCGAAGTTTGGATTTTTAGTCATTTGTACTAGAATGAAACGTAAAAGTTATTTCAGTTAAAATTACTACGAAATCTACTGGCTTGCAGTCAAGGTAAAACAAATTAAAAACAAACCATATCAAAATACATAGCATGTTCAGCATCCCTTTTACTTTGAAAATTCAATATTTTCAAATTACAATCTTTACTGCAAATATGGACCTTAAGGACAGGGTATCGTTTAGCGCAAGATTTTTTTTTCGAGATCATTTCACGTGTTTCACCAGCAGTATGCAGGCTACCTTATCTGATCTTTCCAGTATATTCCCGAACCCTACGTTTTACAGTAAACGTTTCCTTTCATTAATCACCATATTTTAACAAAGGGTTTCCATATTTTTTATTAAATTTCTAGTAAGGTTAGACTGTTCTGAAATAAATTATTCATAAATAATGTTACCACTTAGGAATTATGTAGTGTAATTATTTATATTTGTGTCGGTAAAAACTGTACTATTTCTAAACATTCACCATCTTGATGCTGATAAACTTTTCTTGTCATTAAATAAAATTGTTCGTTTACAAAACTACCAAAATAACCAATAGATATACATACAATATATATTAAGTCAACTTCTTATTGAGCTTTTAGACTATGCATCCTGGTATATTTGACCCAATATTTTTAACAGGTGCTCATTATTAGCCCTATAGTGTGTTGAAGTAAATAATCGATAAGTCAGTTAGTTGTTTAGGAAATGAAAATCTCGAGGTCTTTAGCCTTGTTGAAGAATTTCTTCTATTTTAAGCTTTCATAACATTTATCAAAACTAATTCAAAAACTTTAATTATCTACTTTATGAATGTTTTTTCTAGATTAAAATAATAAAATTTTATTTTTTGTGTAAAAATAATTAATTTCGCAGTTATAAAAACTCCATTCTGTCCTAATTTGTATAATTAAAAGTTTTTTACTGAAAGGTTGACTTTAATTAAAGGAAGAATCTATAATTAGAAAATCAACTGGGATAATAATAAAGCTATAAAAGTAAATCTCGAAATGAAAAAAATTTGATCCCTTATTTTACTATTGATTTAGAAGCCGATTTTCTTTCTTATTAATTTGTTAAAACTTCTCTGGGTATTCTAATTGTTCCTTTCCCTTCTTCAATTAATCATTACCGAATTCTCAAACGCAAATACTGAGTGGGCATTATTAAAACCGATGTCGGAAGTCGGCGTGGAATTCAAGCGTAAAATTAGTAGTAAAATAGTAGGGAAGACTCTGACAACCCCACTATTGAGTAAAGAGAAAAAAAAAAGAAACGGGAGACTATCATAACTAATGCTTTAAACCAAGTTTCTGATATCGGTGTCAGTTCATTTCCTGACTGCAGTAATTTAATGGAGTGTGTTAATGACTCGCTTCGGGCAAACCAGAGCAGCATAGATTAGCGAATGAACAAAGCTCTGCAGGACTTCCGACCTAAAGCTCTCCCGGATAGCCACTCTTACATGTACCAGGTTTGCTAGCGTTTAGCAGAGAGTTCTCTACTTTGAAGCTTTACAGCGAAACCTAAAGCGCATAAGTGTTTTTCTTTACCAAAACTACTCATTAGTAACACAAAGAGACTAATGACAAGGAACGCACACATACACACACACTCTAATTGGAGGTACTCTAAACCAACTACATATGTACCGACACGCATTTCAATATTCCGTTTGGATTAACTTGAATTTAGGGTAGAAATAAAATAATTAAAATGTGCTCAGCATGTAGATGCGGGACAATATTGATTTTGTATCGAAAAGGTATATAGCAATGAAATTTAAGGTAATGTTATTTGCTTTAAATTATTTTGCATAATGTTTTTGGACATTTTTTACGTAACGGAAGACAAAATTAGTAATTTCTCCTAATGTGAATTTTAAATTAAAAAAAACAGTGCAAATCCAAGTGAAAGATTTTTTTACTGATTTATTTAAGGCTGGTTATAATATTATTAAAACCAAATCGTCAGGCGGGTTATCAAAATCAAATGACAAAAGTTCGTTGACTTTATAACTATTGAATTTTCGATTCGCATAAAAATTAATCTTTCAGAAAATACGGAAAATCATTAAAACTCATGCATTTTAATATTATCATAAAATATTTATCAGGCATAATCACTACAGGAGCACTAAAGCTTAAGATTATGGTGACATTAAAAGTTTCAAAAGAAAACAACGCATAGCTATGTTGACATTTTTAATTTCTTCTCAAACATTAAAAGCAAATGATGCCAGTAAAAGAATTTTTAGAATTAATTAAATTTATTAAATATCTATATCTTCAACTGTTGAAATGCTTGAGAAGCAATTTGTGGTGTGTTAATTTATTTATCTGATATAGTCTAAATTTTAAAAATTGTGTCATAGCGTAAGAAGACCACACTCTATTTATCGATATTATTTGCTTCTGTGCAGGTGTCTACTTCACACCTCGTAGTTGTCTAAAGTGTGTTTTTTTCTTAATAACTATAGTTTCTTCTTCTAGAGCCCCATCAAATACTTAGTATTACTGAAACTGATAGCACTCCTTTTAACCATTGCAGAATTATACTTAACCTAAACCAGATTATTTTACTTTCTTTATTGCATCGTATACTGATCTTGGGAAAGGAAAAGCCTTAAACTGTACCTCCTCATAGTGGGAGAATAGCAACCTGTATGCGGTTTGCAAAGACGATAACCAAGTGTACATTGAGATAGGTGTTCCAATCCACTTTGAAATTTGTTTCTGAATGCGGACGAATAGAATGAATTGCAAATATTAATCCTAAAAAATTTAAAGTATTATAAGTCCTAGTCTAACAAACTATAAATGGTCACGAATTACTAATACCTGACAATCCTTAACAAAATTTTTAGCAAATTCTATGGTTATCAACACGAAATAAAAATGTTATTTCAACTAAGTAGTTCATTATTTGAGCTCTATAAAAGTAGCATCAACATGAGAAACGCCAGATAAAGAAATAATAGAACTTTACGCAAAGGTTGAAGACATGATAAAACGAAATAGAATGAACGCAGATAACATATACATGAATGATTATAGAACGAAACAAATTTATAAGCAGGAAAAATGAACATAGGTCCACACTCATACAGTTTTGTTAAGAACCAAACTTAGTGGTAAAGTATGGCTTCAGTTGCCTAAAAGAAGGTTCCATACCTGACAATCCCTCTCTAGGAGAGTGACTATTAATAGTTACGAATCAGTACGCAACATATTCGGGATCACTTTCAGATTTACCTTAAATATTGTCAAGATTTCATAATGATCGCAGAAAATATTTGAAAACAAACAACTTAAATCGATTAAATAAATTTTTTAAGAATATACTATCAGTCGAATATTGAAAACAAGATGATTTTAGCCTTCAAAAGTTTTTAGATTTTAAAACTTCCAATGGTGCTTATTACAGTGTGCAGTGATTTAGAGCCCTCCAACCTGCATTGCACCTGTTTTATAACTTCTTCAGTTGATCTCACCGAAAGAGTGGAAACAGATGTTTTACTTGGACACTGACTGCATTACTATACAATAAGCCCAAACTAGCATATAAAGAAGATGGTGATGAAAAGATTTTTAGACGTCAACGATTACAAACTTTATTCGACTTTTTGGTATCAATTTATTACAATATTTTTCATTGCTTTAACAACACTTATATTTTTCCTATATAAGTTGCATGACTAATAGGGTGGGCCGAAAAAACAAACATTTTTTTTTCAAGTGGTAATACCGCAGAAAAGTTGCGAATTGAGGAGATTAAAAAGGGTTAAAAAAAGAAATAAAATCGGTTTATATCTTCCGGTCGCGCATGTGCTCTAAAGTTTGCCGAAATTTGGAAAAATTCACATTTTTACGATAATTTTTAACATTTTTAAATTAGCTTCTTCTCGAACGTAATAGCTCAAATTCTTATGTATTAGAACCACAGAAAATAATGTTTAAATATTACTTAAATCTGTCAACATCTTTCGGTCGTGCATTGCCTTCAAGGTTAATGAAATTAAAAAAAAATTACAAATAAAGGTAGATCATAGTTCAAGGAACAAATTTCCACTACAAGGTCTCTATTTGGATGGGAGGAAGGACGACACGTTAGTTGTAGATCAAGCTCATTTCAAAAGAGTCTGCAGAGTAAAAAAGGAAGAGCATTACTCGCTAATTCAAGAACCTGGTTTAGACTACATCGGCCATGTTACTCCAAATTCTGGAAGTTCTGAATATATTGTCACTTCTATTATTTCTCATCTGTCTGGTTGAGATATTTCTCTTGAAAAATTAATTATCATAGGATGCGGTCGCACTGAGTTAATACAGGTTGGAAAAACGGTCTGATTCGCCGAATCGAAATACATTTGGGGAAACCGCTATAATGGGCAGTTTGCCTTCTCCATTTTAATGAACTGCCATTCCGGCATGTGTTTCAATACCTAGACGGTAAATCAACGGGTCGGAAATCTTTAAGAGAGCCAATCGGTGAAAAGCTAAGTGGCTGCGAAAAGTGTCCAGTGATTCGCTTCAAGAGTACTGGCTGTCAGATCCCCACAATAGACTATTTTTATTTACTCGATATTTTCATGGCAATAAAGTCAGAAAACTGCAAAAAGGATTTGGTTGTGCGAGATCCCAGTCCCTTGTCACACTCGAGATGGTTGACAACAGCAAATCGAACTTTCAGATTGTACTTAAGTGAAGAAAGTCCCACGCCTGAATTTCAAGATGTAGTTGCATTTATTCTGAAATTATACATGACAATGTAGTTTAGCTTTAAAACAAGTAAATACTTTACAGACGGACCAAAACTTGTGTACCAATCAATACAATCTTCAAGGTACCTGCCTGAAGATTTACGTAATATTGTCGACCCTGTGTTAGAACGAAATGGCTTTTTTCGCTCATCCAGAAAATTTAATGTTAGCCATGACGCAAAATAATACAAAACACATAAGAGAGCTCGGACTTCGACGAATTCTAAAGGCGAGACAGTTAGATCAAAAGAGAACAACTATCAGAACATTCATGCCTTCAAAACTCAACTTCAAGGCTCAACACTACTTGGAAATAATTACCTGGATGGACTGTGATTTATCTTCTCATCCATTATTAAAAAATATCAGTGACAATAAATTTAAATTACATATTCAAAGTGACTCAGTCCCTAATTGGGATATAACATTCAAGACATTCCCAGTTCACACACAAGCAGCTGAACGATCTCCGAAACTCGTGACAGAAGCCTCAGAAAAAGCGGAGCTGAATCTAGGAATGGTTTTATCAAAAAGACTCTGCTGTCAAAGTCAACCATGCCTAACTTTGCCTATAAATCAGATTTGAAAGTACTTTCAGCTAAGAATGAGTAAAAACGGAGATATGCTCAATTGTTCAACATGAGTTCCTTGAACTTACGACTTTTCACACAAAAACCTAATGTTTTCAATAAAAAAGCCTGTTTATAAATATTACTAATGGTCTAAAATAATTTGTTTTTAAACATTTAACCTTGTATTCAATAAAGAAAACCAAAAAAAAACATGTAAGTTGTTAGTATTTTTTTTTATTGAACTATGATCTACCTTTATTTTTAATTTTTGTCAAAATTTCATTAACTTTGAAGACAATGCGCGACCGGAAGATGTTGAAAGATTTAAGTAATATTTAAACATATTTTCTGTGGTTCTAATACATAAGAATTTGAGCTATTACATTCGGGAAGAAGCCAATTTAAAAATATTAAAAATTTCGGTCTTTCTTCTTTTCATCGCTTTAAGTAATGCGTTCTTTAGTCTGTTCGGTACGCCCTTTCTGTTGGTTCATAATGACCAACCAAGGTAAGTCTGTGATGGTATCTATTAGTTGTCACATCACATTACGATCTGACTTGACTGCTTGAATAACTTTCTTTGGCATGTTTGAAACAGTTTATTTTTTACCAACATGAAGATCCAATTGATAAAAAAAGTCTAGTTTAATACTCTGATTAAAATTCCGCACCTGCCAGGGTTTTCTTTAATAATAACTTTACAGAGATATCTTTCTCTAAATAAGTTTAACATTTTTCTGTAACCAGGCATGTTTCATAGTAGCAATATTTTGTCAATTTTCTGCAATGTAATGCCAACGTTACTAAACCGTATGCTTGATACGTAGCGGTGTACTTACTGATAATTTTCCTTTCAATGGCTTTGTTTCTTTGGTTGTTAAAAAACTTGTTGCAATGTACTTTCGAAATTTTAGCAGTGAAGAACCATCAGAGTTATTGGGACATAATGTTTTCATTTTATCATTCATTTACCGCAGAAGAGTCTAACAAAAAAACAAATATGGGCCAGTACCATTTACTCTGCCTACTTCTTGAACGGTATAAAGCAACCTGGCTATCTAATTAATTCCACTCCTCCTACACTTCGGTTTGAATTTCGTATCATTTTAGGCTGTAGTATTATTTTCCTAGTGTGTGTTTGTCTACACCATCGAGTCGTGTTGTCTTCAAAATTTATTGCTACTGCGATACTATATTATTGTATTTCCATTAATAATAATTCTTCATTACCAAAGAAAGAGTAAGTTTCTCGAATCCCTTTATTCCAAGCATTTCGGTTAAGAAATGGCCCGTGCTCTGTGCGATTCTCTTATTGTATCTGTGACACAAATTCTAATTTTTTGTAGATGTGATAACGAACGTACAATTGTAAAATATTTATCAAAAAGAAATTATATGCCAATATGCGTTGGAATCGTTATAACATAATTAAGCAATGTCTTGTTAAAATGGTTCTAATGAATGTCTGATTGTTGTAAAACCAGACCCTTTAATCTACTAATTATTCAGTTTTAGAAAATGGAAAATAAAAAGCTACGACATGTACAGGTGTATTTGCTTTGTCTATAAAGACTTTATTTCTATTTTTGCTTTAAAATAATTAGGGGTGCAAATAATTGAACATTAAAAATTTAGGGTAAGATGCGGTTAGTTGAGCCAATGGGTTAGATGAGTCATCCTCAAGTGCTTCTTTTAGTGTTGGATTTCTATACTAATTCTTACATCCTTCAATTAGTCTTCACCCACTTATTGCAGAGTTCTTTTAGCTGTGCTTGTGTGGGTCAATAAAAAATATTGTATTGGTATAAAAAGTAAATTTTTGAGTTCATATTGACATCATTCGAGTGCTGCAGGTAATCCTTCTTTCGTAATTGTTATTATTGCAAAAGTATCAACAAAACATCTACTATTTTTTCATATGCTACGTATATGTTATAGATGGATGGTCAGTGATCTGTTTTCGTCTGTGCTTACATATTTCGTTAAACATGAACGACCTACAGTTGTTAATCCAAAATTAATAGCGATGGACAACCATGAGAGTCATTTGAACATTGACGCATTAAATTTTGCTAAAGAAAATAGTATAGCACTGCTTACATTACCATCACATTGCAGTCACAAGTTGCATCCACTAGATATGGCTGTTTTTAGATCATTCGAAAAATTATACAATGCAGCTTGTGACACGTGGATGACTAACAATCCGGGATAACCAATCACAATTTACAATATTGCTGGTTTAGTAGGTGACGCTTTCCCAAAATCATATACCCCTTCAAATATTTGCACTGGCTTTAAGAAGGTGGATATTGAGCCTTTTAACCATGACATCTTTACTGAGAAATTTTTCATCTGCTTTTGTAGATGATAGGCCTGCTTCTCTAAATCAATCAATAGCCTCGACATCGCGGAATTTAGATGAAGAGTTAAACCCTCCTAGTTGTATCACCAGACGAAATCCGTCCACACCTAAAAGCTCCAAGCAGAAAAGGGACGAGAAACATCAACAAAAAAACAGACAGCTATCTTAACTGACACACCAACAAACAAAGCTCTAGAAGAAGAAGCTGCAAAACGAAATACAAAAAGTATGAGAAAGAAGTTGCTAAAAAGGAAATCTTAAAAGATTGGAGAAAACCAAGTGCGGCAAAGCTAAGAAGAAATTAAAATATAACGACTACAAGATTTAGTGATATGATTTCATTTAATTTTGATTTAGATGATTATAGCCCTATATATGAAAGTTCAGTCTATATACCAATATATCAATACGCTAATATAAAAATTACTTTTTATATTTCTTATTTTGATAATGATTTTATCAAAAACTTATTGAAAAAAAACGCCCTAAAGCTTCTTTAAACATTTTCAATTTTTTG
The DNA here is from genome assembly GCA_011009095.1 of Ignelater luminosus. Classification (NCBI taxonomy): domain Eukaryota; kingdom Metazoa; phylum Arthropoda; class Insecta; order Coleoptera; family Elateridae; genus Ignelater; species Ignelater luminosus. The sequence goes on along the minus strand of VTPC01090854.1, from coordinate 246,433 downwards.
CTTTATAACTACATATATTGACGTGTTTTATTTTTTTACTACACATTTTAAAAATATTTCCTTTTATGTTGTACCACAGTATAAAAATATTACGACATCAGTAGGTTTACTGGGGTAAAAACTCTGTTAGGTGTTTTTCGACACATGCTGACTGCATACTGAACAAAATTCAGTAAACAGTGCCATACAAGTGTTCTGTTAAATGTTGCAAAAACTTCACTAACGATTCGTACGCTTATGCAAGCTGCGCGTGGTGACAATGTGCAGTAAAGGTTTTGGGCACAAACATCAAAGACGTCGCCAACAAGTTAAATTACTGATTCCGTAAGGTTTTTATACTGTGGTTGAAATCAATGACCCATGGTGTCGCGTCTCCAACACTAACATGTTTAGAACGTGTTACTGAAATAAAGAACCAAATGAAGTTAGAGAACAGGCTGATTACAAAGATGATATTTCTGATCTTACATTTGAAACCACTTGTTGTAAGGAACTCCATTTACTGACACAAGGATATTTTTTTAATAAGACACTTGTTGGTGGTTGTCTGTTAAAATTAGTCTTGAAAGACTAACCATTAATTTTAGTCTTATAGTATCTTAAACTAAATACTTATTTATTAAAGTTAATCCATTGATGTTTTTTAGTTTGCTCGAATGTATATTTATATTTATCTACGCATCACCCGTGTACTGTACTCTGCTTTTACACAGCACTACACTACACAAGGTCAAGACGCTTGATTCTCTTCTCGTACATGATGTTGACTGTTCAGCAACTGAAAGGCTTCTGCATTCACATGAAGCTGGAGCCTTGCTTCATGCTTAGCAGCAAACCTTTTAATCTCTTCCTTTACGGTTGGTAGCCGAAGGTCTCTATGAAGTTTAGCGTTATAAACATACCAGGGGAAGTTTACATTTTTTTTAACACTTTATTTTGGAATATTTGGATGTTTCAAAATCTGATTATAAGTCAATATCTTGTTAAAAATTAACAGTTTGGAGTTTCTTTCTATCAGGCAGTAGTATTGCTTATACACCGTGTTTGTTTTAACATCTGCTATAGGGAATTAGTATAGGAAATCTGAAATATGCCAAATAATTCGTTCTCGAATAAAAGTCGGTGAAATTAACAGTTGCAATCGATAGATAAGATATTTTAACATACTGTCCAAAAATATTACCCTTAATAACAATCCCAATTCCTCAGAAATTCTAATTTATTAATTACTTGCAAAACATTAATTTAAAAGCCGAAAACTGAAAAGTGGACGCGACTTGCCTCCGTGGTTCAATGGTTTTTACTGCTTGCTAAACCGCACGGGCTCATCGAATGCAAGATCGAACCCCGTTACAAGCAAAACTTTTTAAAATTTTATTTGTCATTAATCTCTAATTTAATAACAATTTAAATAATTTGTTATTATTCTTGTATTCGAAAAACGTACAAGAAATAATAAATTAGAAATGAAAACTGAAGACGCTTTTTCATACTGCATCCAACGAAAACCAATTTTTACAATATTAATACAATATCAAGGGTAATATTTTTGGACAGTACGTTAGAATATCTTATCTATCGATTGCAATTATTAATTTCACCGACTTTTATTCGAGAACGAACTACTTGACATATTTCAGATTTCCCATACTAATTCCCTATAGCAAATGTTAAAGCGAACACGGTGTATTTTAAGTCTAGTTAGGTTTTTTCTTTTTGACAACTTTCTTCCGTCTAAGGTTAGCATCAAGAGCCATACCAAGGTATTTGGCATTCGTCGAGTATGGTACTATTGTTCCACTAATGTCTAGTGGGAACAATTCCTTTGGCTTCTTGTTGGTGAAGTTTACTTGGATTGATTTAATTCTCCATTGTTTAGGTAAGTCTGTCACTGAATTAATCGCTGTCTGTAATTTTGTAACAGAGCTTTCTTAATCTTGATCTACTGCAAGAAGTGCAATATCATCTACAAACGTAGCAGTAACTATATATTCTTGTACTGTTAGGTCGTTGGTGTATAGTACATACGCTACCCTGGGGCATACCTGCTTTGGTTTTTTCAAATCAGAGTTTTCATTTTCTTGTTTAACTCTAGATATTCTGTGAAACATATGTGTGATGTTAAAATGTTGACATATTGTTTTAGTTGCATTTTATTTAGTTTATATATCAAGCTCGTACCTTATCGAAGGCTTACGCAACATCTAAGAAGACTATAGAACAGGCTTGTTTTTTTCTTCTGTTGTTGCGTACTTTTGTCTAAAAGTAGTCTCTCAAACATTTTTGAAACTATTAGCAGAAGAAAATTTGGTTTATATGATTTGACATCATTAAGTTGTTTCCCTGGTTTTAGTAGCATGATCACATTCGCGACTTTCTAGCACGTAGGAAGGTGTTTCAATCTGAAGGCTGCATTGAAAAGATTAAAAGAGCATAAATTTTCTAGGCAACTGTTTTAAAATCTCGCCTGTAATCAAATCGAAACATAGTGCTTTCTTTGTTGTTATCTCTTCAGCTACTTCTCTTGGGGCAACAAATATGATATCTTCAGATTTTGAATTGTCGATATTATTCATGACGTAATCCATCTGTCCTTGATTGGGTGTAAATATATCAGCTAGATCATTGGCAAGCAAATCCGTTATTTTGCTCGTTATTTCAGGCCCATGGCCTGTTGTTGCTTCTAATAGGAAGAATAGAAGTTACAGGTCTTTAAATTCTGGTTGCTTTCCAGAGAGAATAATCGATTTTCATAATTTTAATTTATCCTAGCCGCACGCTGAGCTTTGGAGTTCAAGATTTATAAAGTACAGTCGATTATAGACTTATTTGTTTTTTCCGTAGCTGCTATGATGAGCTAAAGGACTTTTTTTCTCAAAAGAATGAATTTAAAGAATTAAAAACAGTTAGAAACATGACTAAGAAGAAATTGTTCACTGACTCATCGAAAATGAGCTTAAAAGCTCTGACTATAGAAATTGCGAGATTAAATTTAGGAAAGTTCTGTATCAGAAACACAACCGGAGTATCTATGGTGATTGAATATTTACTTGGGTTAGTTTGGTCATACAAAGTAGCTTTTTGTGTAGATAAAACAAAATTAGCACAAAAAACCACTATAGAGAAGTGACTAAAACAAATCTCACTTGTTCTGAGCAAGAACAATATTGTGAACAGTTTACCTACTTCACAATAAAAAACCCTTTCTTTATGGTTTGCTTATTACACTTACACTCGGTAAAACGCATAGTAAATTCCCATGTATAAAAAATAATGTTATCCCGATTAGTGATGCCAAGATTTAAAAAATTATTTTGTAGCCTTAACAAGAAAGTTGTTAAGAGTTGTTACAAACAATCGAATGAAGCATCAAAACTGTCTGTGCAGACTTTTTGAAAAATCACAAAGCTGACAACTCCTCTGAAATACTGAATGTTTCTCTATGTATCCCATTAACAATGCATTTTGAACTATAAACTTTACATGAACTTTTTTCCTCATAACATAATGTGTGGTCAGTGAGAAGCACGGCAAGCGATTTGGAAGGCAACACCAAGGCAATTTGAAGCACTAGACCGGTTGTCTGTTGGTGAACTTCTATGATAGGGCAAATAACAGTGAAACAGCAAGATACCTTGTACATAGTCTATCCACAAAAAAAAACTATATGTTATGTAGAGATTCTCTATATGGGTATATTTACTATCAGGCCAAAAATTATTGTAAAACTTAAACCCTTTCGGTCATGAGACAAAGAAATTATTATTATTCGCCAGGACAGTATAGGGGAGAAATGGTAAAAGAGGAATAGCTTTAAAGACCGAATGATGTTTTGATAAGCATTATTCAGTGAACTAACAACAGCAATAGTAAAATGTGCATATTAAGTAGTCAACATTTTTCGAGAAGAAAAAATTTTAATTAGTGAAACTGCGCAATTTTTACTCGAATTTATTATTCTGGAAAGTCTTACATTTTTATTTTATAGATTTTAAGAGTGTATTTACAATAATTCTTGTAAAAATTGCACCGTGGGTTTTACAGTTGCAACAGCTGCTTAAAATTATCACCACCTCGTGTTCAATACACCTTTGCACTGTTTTAAGAACGCGGTGTGCTACTTTTAAAATGGTTTCTAAGCGTAACAGATTAGTATAAAAGTGTAATAAGAGGCAGTTAACTAACGGGGAAACGCACTAATGATACAAAAATTAATAAACGTAGAATGTGTGTACATGCAATTAAAAAACCTGGCAAAAGACCGTCACGGCTACCTTATAAATTTTCTTTGAAATGTTTGCGACCACTTTGCATGTTAAAAGACCATCAGATTGCCTACCAGGGGTTTTGTAAATTAAATCTGAGATTAACTCATTAATTAATATTTTAATTTTTATTAAACATAATAAAATTACCTAATTCCACAGATTTCGTTAGCCTTCCTTAATAAAATCGTTAAATCTTTGTTTTACGTTTCATTAACCTGACCCCGAATTCTCATTATTAGAACCCTATTCGACCCACTTGTGGTCAACTTAATCTAGTATACGGCAAACAGAAAAGATTGATTTCGGTTTCTATCGTACAGTGTTATGAATAGGAAAATATAACCAAAGCAAGTTTTAAGTGTTTAATAATACACGCGTAATCAAAGCTTTGCGGTTATTTTATCTGGAATTTATTAAGCTTCCCAGATTTAGTAATTTGATAGCATTTTAATATTGCTATTTTTAGACGCAAAACAAAACCGGGAGTTAGGAACTTTATAAATCCGTATCGCCTCGTTTAAAGTAGAAACGAACTTTATTTCCTTCGAGTCGCATAAAGGAATTTCGAGTAAATAAATTTGGTGGTTTGTGTGTGATATATTATGCGGATAATAAAAGCATAGAAAAAAACATAAAGATGCTCTTCAAAACTCGGGATATATAATCTAATAATTTATTAAAAAACCGCAAAAGATGCATTGAATTTCGTGTATGGCAAGCTAAAGGCCAGAATAATAAATGTTATCGGTATTCTTGTTCTTAATTTTAGAAATTTTTTCTACCACAGCATAAATTTTGAATTGAAAATTGATTTAGCGCGTAGCTGAGTTTGAGCTTTCTATTTATAAATAATTCTGCTGTTGAAAGTTTAAATGGTGCTCAATAAAATAATTAAAGTATCAAAGTAGTTTAGGGAGAATGTGAATTAAAGAAAAGGAAGACTGAAGTTACGCTATTGATTGCCCTTCAATTTAAAAAGTACTACAGAAATATGCGTCGCAGATAATTTATTTATACATAATTATCATTGTTAATACATAAATAATTACTGGCGTGTCTAGTTATCCTAATGATCATTTTTTGCGTAGGTACACTTTGTTTTGGATAATATCTTGTCCTTTTATTAATTTCTTCAAGTATACCAATGTTGCTCTTAATTAAATGGAAATTAAACATGTAAATGATCAAATTAATTACAATTGTTAAAATCTAATTTCTTGTTTCAGAAAATCCGAAATTCAGTGAACCGATCACAAACGTCACCGTAGCCGTCGGCAGAGAAGCTATTTTAGCATGCCTCGTGGAAGACCTTGGTGCATATAAGGTATATATCTTTTATTATTTAGCCTTTCAACTTTACCTTTCTAAAAAAAAGATAATTAAGTATGCAATTTCTAACGCATCATTAAGATCCATTCTAATAGGATACTCAAATATTTTTTTAAGGTGAAAGACTATTATTTTTATATTTTTTAAGTAATTTAACAAATAAGGAAATTAACTAAATATTGGTACCAGTACGTGAACTTTCGAATTTATTAAATAATTATAAACATCCCCCATAAAGGTGAAACAGTGAATTTTATAATTCTGCAATTCTGATATCCAAAACAACCATGCTATGGCTTTAACAGCATTACTAGAGGCAGTAAAAGAAGCAGCAACCATTATTCATTATAGTGTGCAGTAATAAAACGCTTGTCAAGCTCCCCTCACTACCAATTTCTATATAATACAATGCTGGAGGAAAGCAAAATGGAATCTGTATTTTTATGAACAGGGTGTGTTTTTGTTTAAAAACAAAAACAAACAAGTACAGAAGAGATTTTAATTGTTGATTTGTCTGGTTTAATGCTGTAGAACGAGGTGGGATTTTCGCTAACCAAAACAGCTGGGATAATGTGTCAGCAAACAAATTTACTTGTAATGATATGCAATGTCGATACAATCTGTATACCTGAATTTTAAAACGAGAGCAAATTTGATTTTTAAAAATGTATTTAATTTGTATTGTGTAGTATGTACTTTGATTTTAATAGTGTTGGTAGGAAAGAATTCCCGAAAACACACTGCAACCTTATTAAGAGTAAAGTTAGTTTAATGAAAGTAACTCAAGCTTTATTATCTATCATCTGTGAAAGCATTGCAGCTATGATCATACGATGCTAGGATGGTGAACCGAGGTGAAATGTACTAAATTAAATTTCCCCGGGGATAAAAAATACTATCTGTATTCACAAATAATAAAGAAGTCAAGAAAACAAGTTTTACACAAATTATTGTTCTTCCCAAAAATTGTGCAAGCATGAACGTTCATTTCAAATCACAAACTTTATTTATTAGTTTAACACAGTCTCATCTAGGGAACGATTTTCATTTTCTTAATTAAAAATTATTTTTAACACCTTATGGATTCTGAAGTAGTAAATGATTTACAAGTTAAAAATAAAACAGTACAAGTTAGTTCATTCATTAGATCATGAAAATAAACAAAGCAAAATTAACCATTTAGTATTTTAATAAAGTCTGCTATTACAAAGCCCAGACAGAAGAAACCATTTAATCTATAACAACGAATTGACGAGCACGAAGTAAGGTCAATTGTAGTGAAACGTCTAGATTCTGCAATAAAGGGCCTTTTTCTAGTGTTGTTTAACAAGCTGACACGACACGACACGACACATCGCGTCGCGTCGCATCGGAGAGTATTATCTAGGTGGAACGCATTGTATCTAGTAAATAGATTTTGATCATTCTCTACACGGTGCTCTATATATTTAAGTTTGCAAGGAGTTACATAATTGAAAATGAAAGGTCGCCCTCATATAATGTAATTCGTGGCTACAAGTCGCAGTTTTAATTTCTTCTTAGTATCGTCACTGCAGTATAGCAATTTTGTATATCTGCAAATCGGGAAGAAGGTAGTACTAAAGAGTGTGAATGAAAAGGAAGGAACATTGATGCTAAAACTTTCATTATTGGTTGTACGAAAAAAGGGAGTTTAATATCTGAATATTCGCCACAATCTGATGTCTTTCATTTGTTTTATTGACGTCATAGTTTCAGGCTGTGACGTTATCAAAAGGTTTTTCAAGAGTAACCTATACTTTGTTTGGCGGAATTGGGTAGTGTTTTGTTTTCTCTTTACGGTCATGTAAAATTATCACAAGGTTCCTTAGGAAAAATTTTAAGAAACATCACATTGGTTAGTGCAGGAACAAGTTCAAACCTAAAGACATATAAATATTGAGCGGCATTTAATGTACCCTCAAAGAAAACATGACCAACAATTAGACTTCCAACAATTCCTGCCCAAACGTTGATCTTTTCTGGATATTAGCTATGTAATTCTTGCACCCAATGAGGATTACGCTGCAACCAATAACGGCAGCTATGTCGATTTACAACTCTGTTCAGTGAACAGCATGTTAAATATAATAGTTCTTAAAATTTTTCTTATGAACTCATCAATTGAAACGAATTGCGTACTACAAGTTCGTTTCAAGAATGTGAATCCAACTCGGCTGACATTCTGTGTTTCATTCTGTGAATCCCTTTGGATTCAAAAACAGTTTGAGTCTACACTATTATAAGAGTATAATTATTATTAGAAATAATTTAAGAAAATATATTGAGATTTTAAAGGCAGCAGCTACATAAAGAAAAAAGGGGAAATAATGATTGCGGGAAAGGCTGTTTATTCCACTACAACCTGCTCAGGAAAGTAATATAAGTTGTACCATAGTCAATTTAGAAAGCAAGAAATAGTTTAGAGATTTGTAGTTAACAAAGTTTAGCTTGTCCTGAAAATACTAGAAAGTCACTTAATTAGACTAGCGATAAAGAAATCGGCTTAGAATGTGATGACAAAGTGAGTGTATGTACCAGCTCGAAGAGCACTGTCGATTCATCTAAAATGATATACCTAAACTGGAGAAATATTGAAGTTGTTGGAACTGTTGTGAAATTGTCGAAGATCAGGAAATATATTTTACAACAAATGTAGCTTTAGTGGAGTGACTTTTGAGCAATGTTTCAGAGTCCATCATTGATCTAATTGACCTAATAGTATTAAGCATAAGTCAACTCCTGTGTAGGTGTCTTTTGTAAACGGGTGTTCTAAAACCAACTTTTTAGAGTGAAAATTGTAGTTAAGAACAAATTCTCTCTTTAAAGGAAACAGACGTAATGTTCATCACGTTTTTTCTCGAATAACCCAAGAGACCTCCAAGGTTGAATAGAAATCCTAAAACTTCGTTGTCAATTTCAAAAAACAACCACGTTACTAAATATGAAACGAAGACAATTTCAAATTATTGTAACGCGCCACCCCTAGAATATTCTAGAAGAAGTCCCGAACAGTCTCGAACAAGCTAGTCGAATGTGCCGGAGAAATCTCGAACTATCGAGACTCTTCCACCGTTGAATGTTCCAGAAGGAACGCAAACTTTCTGGGCTCATCAAGAACCACGCGGAAACAAATTTAAGGCGGCGTTGACCGAGCAGAAGGAGTTCTACAGTCAATCAGCTAGTAGTTACGAACGAAATAAATGTTAAATAGTGATAAATAAATTCTTTTGTGCGTAAATAAATAAATAAGTTAGTGTAAATAAATACTGGAAATAAATTGTAATAAATTAAGTGAAAATAAATATTATTAAATATAAATAAACCTTTATATAAAAAGAACATTACATTATGAAAAGAAACGATACCCAAAACCTTACAGCAAGTCCAGTCGTCAGATGTCTTCCTTAATTAATAGTAATAACAGTATAGAAGAAGAATCACTAAAGCTTCCCTACATTCTATCGATCACGGAAAAAAATGATGTTCTACATAAAGTTTTCAACAAGAAAATGTGATGCTTGCGTCGTTCTAGAGAGATCAAATTTCAACTTAACTTTATTTTATGAATTAGTCAGTTTAAAAAATAAACCTATGTATAAACATCATGTAGCGAATTTTAAGGTCCATTAGAAGGGTTAGCTATTTAAATTAAATTAAATTTAAATTTAAATTAAAGTTTCAAACATGAAGTTGGCAGGTCACTTTAGCACACAACAATTATCTGGATTAGCACGTTTTTATAAGCACCGTTTTTCATACGACAGCTAGGAAGAGCAACTCACATGACGGCATGATCACTTAGGTAGGCTTTATCATCTTGGTCTATACTCTTTGGGCTTTTCTCCATCTCTGTCCGGTAAATCTGAGTAGTTTTTAAAAAAGAAATTTCTAATGAGTAGAGACCGGATTTTTAGGCACTAAAAATCATCAAAATAGGCACTAAAAACCTTTAAAGTAGGCATCATGATAGGCAATCTAGGCGGCCAAATAGGCATTTTAGACCACAATAGGCATTTTAGGAAACCAAATAGGCACTTTAGGTGACCAAATAAGAATTTTGTGCAATTTAATAATTCTTTATATGTTTTTATAATTAATTTTTGTGAACTGAAATTTAATAATTATCTCGTTGAAAAATTAGATATTCCAAGTATTATAGCTATGTAAAACAATATTGATATGATAAAACGGTTAATCCATAAAATAACTTAAAACATGTTGAATGATACATCTAAAAAAAATTACAGTATTAGAAATACATTTTATTATTGGAAAAACTACATTATAAGGACATTTATACAGGGTGTTTCCAAATGATGGTAAAAAGTTTTAATAGATAATTCCTGGGCTAATTATAAGTAAAAAGTTCCATCATAACAATAATGTCCTAAAATGCACCCCTTCCGAGATACAGATACTTGACTTCTTTTTAGTTTTATAACGAAGATACACTTACTTAAATAACATTTAAGGTTAATCTGCTTTTTTAAATTTGACGCGTATATTAGGAGTCTGACTTGTTTAAACGCCTATCATTTAGGCAAACTAGGCATCTATTTAGACAAAATAGACACCCATTTAGGAAAAATAGGCACCAATTTAGGCGAAATAGGCATTTATAGGCGGATATTAAAGATTCTAGGCATTTATTTCAAAAACATAGAAAAAAAGGCACTTAAGCACTTAAAAAAACTTTTGTTTTGTAAAAAATGCGTAGATTATCCTAAAACGAATTTTCCTTTGCTTTCCTAAAAAATCTAAAATTAAGCACTTGCCTAGAAATCCGGTCTCTACTTATAAGCTTTTGTCAGGAGCAGGAAAAGACGTGCTTCTTTTGATATAACTGCAGCTGCTGGTTTACGGAAGTTTCTTGTTGAAAGCATAGTAAGCAAAGCAAGGTCAAAATTGTAGTAGTAGCAGCGGCAGTAGTTTTGGCGTTGAGATGGTGCGGCGGTGGTTTCTCGATGTTGTGTAGGCGGAGACGGAGGGGCTGTGTTATGATGGTGGTGTAAGTGGTGTGATGTGCCGTTATCTGATGCCGCGCGTTTGTGTGTGGTGGTGAGTCAGTGTAAATCTCAATTCCGGCATTCGCCTTCACCAGTATAGAGTAAACCACGGAAAAACCCTAGTGAGAACAGTCGACTTGGGTAACCTCGGACCTTCCGAATGAGAACGTAGCGCAGGAGACGCTCTTTACGTCGCTCGGTAGTTTCACTGAGGACTGTAGATGAAGACTTATCTGTAGATAAGTGGGGTGTCAAGAAGTATGTTCATCAACTCGGGGGAGGAGTTTTCACCACGTCTCATCATGACAGAGGGTGGATGTATGGGTTTCTTTTTAGGTTTTCTGTGGGGGGGGGGGCGGAGCCGGGTTCCGATGCTCTCTGTTTTGTTCGACTGCCCTGCTCACGTAGCGATCCTTCGTGAATTCGAGGTGCGCATCTGCAGAGAGAATTCCCACTTTGTCAGAAGAATGGAAGCGCTGCTGGTAGAAAATCTTTCTGCAAATGGCCTTTTTTTGTCGGAGTCTCCTGATCGCATCTGGCGGTGCGCAGCCGAAAACGGTGAATCGGTAGTCTTATGAAGGTTTTGTATGTTAAGTAACGTCTAGAGTAAATAAAGTCTAGATAGCAAGCCGCCGCGCGGCTGGTTTCTTGTTGATGATTGGCCTTTCCTCTGGTTTTTAAAAACAGTTGTCTTGTCTTTTGTGGTTCTTTCATTTATTAGAGTTGGGATAATACACAATCTGATGATCAGAATTAATGCTACTACAATCTTTAGAGTTTTACTTCTATTGATTGTGTTTCAGTACTTTATTGGACACAATGGTCAAAGCAGCAAACACCATCTAGCAGTAAGCGTTGTGACTATAGATTAGAGTTTTCAATTGATATAGTGTCATTAACAAATCTCAAAACAAATTGCACAAGAGTTTTTTTTCTGTTAATAATCATTTAAGTATACGTTTTATGGTTTTAGCTTTAGTACTTTAGCTTAAATCGATTTTAAAGCTGTTGGGTTTTGGTTTTTAACATGATTTCTTACCTAGCTAATTAATTAGGTTCTTCTAACCTTGTAATTTTAGCTTTAACATTATTCAGCATCTTAACATTAATAAACCTTGTCATCTTCAAAATAATGTTACGTTACATGCTCACACTTTTCTTTGAATTCATTGTTAAGTTCCGGATTTTAGTTTGCTTTTTGTTTCGTTCAGCCTTGTGTTGTTTTTTTATATTCTTTACTTCTTCTAGTTAAGGTTAAAGATTTACAAGCACATGTATCCAACATTTGCTAAATTTCGTGTGGAAATAATCTTTGGAAATAGAAGGGTACGCTAAAAATTAAAAAAAAATCAAAGCAAAAATAAGTTAAAGAAATTATCTCACCAACTGAACATAGTGGGAGTAATTAATAGTTCAGGAGACTGATTTCAAAGGGCTTTTAGGAAGGGGACTGGTAAAGAGTGGTTGGTCAAACATTACTATAATAATAATCTGCCCATTCGTAAGAACTTCCTCAGCAGTGTAAATGGTGGATGGGCTTGAGGGTTCTAAATTTACAAACGTATGACTGTGCAGCATACCACCTTTCCATTCAACCCCTCCAACCAGGTCTAGGACCTAAACCATCAAACCAGAGACCAGACAACCAAAACATTTCCAGGTATGAGCGGTTACAGCTGACAAATGTTTGATTTGCATTGATCTTCAATCTAAAGCTGTCTTTTGAGAATATCTAGATGTATCTGTAATTGTGTTAAGCCACTGTTTCCAATTTCTTGCGTTCTAACACTTTCTCAAGGTGCACAAGTGTCAACATTGAGTGCATCTGGAGGTGTCACAAAACACCCCACCCATTGAATAAAAAGTAGCTTGATCTTCCACAGTGTGTGATTGATTGATTTATGTTCAATGTCTTCACTAGTAACTGATTGTTCAAATGTCAGCATTTTGCTATAAACCCATATTTCTTAGTAAGCCAATTAACATTCTGGAATCAAATCTTCTGTAGAGGAACAGAAATGTGTTGAATTGAACATGAGGCACAAATGATCTTGGCCGCGCCACTGAAATTATGAAGTGAGCAATGGCAACAGTTTTCCGTTTAGTAACTTTTTTCTCTTCTATTTCCTTGGTAGACTTTATGATTTTATAGATAAGTGTCTTCAGTAAATCTGGAGTAAGATCTTCACTTCCAGATTAAATTTGTTTAAGAGTTGAAAACTGTGGATAATCGTAGACTTGGGATTTAAGTGTGCGTCGAATAATTGCAGCTGCAGTTTTTGGTACCAGGCGTCAGATAAGATTTTTGATGCTGTTCCGCTGAAACAAATGACAACTCTTTTTTTTTAAATATTTGTTACATGTAAATTGGGGCCGAAACGGAGTTTAAATATTTCCTTGAGGTAGCGGTCATCATATGTTTCAATACCAGGATTCCGATTTCTATACAAATCATGTAATTCATTCAGTGCGTACTGGCATTCGTCATTCTCAATTAAATGACTGACACAGTTTATCAAAGGCATTAGCTCTTTCAAAATTAGCCTTGAACCTTTGTAAACAATAGTGATAGTACTTCCCATTACAGTGAACTGTATCAAGAACGTTGCTTATTTTGAGAAACACTTCTCGTCCCCAATTACAGCTTCTTCTTGCAGTATCTGCACGGATACTTTGTACAAGTCCAACTGTCTGTACCTCACTCCACTCTTGTTGGAATGGATTTCTACATACTCAGCCACACAGGAAATGGTGAGTTTTAAAGTTGAAGGCAGCACGGGGTTTTTGTCTACTCTCTGGAGTTTCAATTCAAAAGTTATCTTTAACCCCCAGCTTTTTGGCACTATTTTTCAGGTTTCTTTTCAAAATGTCTATATAAACATCTTTATTCATATTGCCATTAATAAAGGTTTCTAACTCTAGAAGCTGTCATATACTCCCACACTATAACTCTGCCACCCCTATGTTTCACAGTGAAGCGTAAATTGTTTTTTGACAAATTCTTGCCCTAGTTTTCTCCACACATATGAACGCCTATCGGGTCCAAAAATGTTATATTTGCTTTCATCTGTAAATAAATGTTCCAAAACCCGCAATCATTTAATAAATATTCGTTGGCAAGTTCTACCTTAACTTGTTAATTCTTTTTACTTATAAAAGTATTCTTTTGGGCTACTCTTTCATCAGGTCTATGCTTTTTTAGCTCACGTCGGACTGTTTCTGCTCTTACTGACTTATCCAATTGTTTTGAAATCTCTATGGCAATCTGGAGTTCGCTCAGTTTTGAATTGTTTTTATTTCTCTAAGGATTCATGACTCATCTCTATCATTTAAATTTTTTAGAACTTTTTGTTTTTTTTCCTGACAATACGTTTTCCCCTTTTGTATCTCTTTACTAAATGGTGGAGAGTAGAGCGTTTTTTTTAATTATTTCGGCTATTTGGTTCAGAGCTTTCAGCTCACGTTTTTTCAAAGTTGTATGGGGTTTGATTCTTGAAAAAAGTCCAAACTATGGTGTAGGACAACTGTATTATATTTGGGGCTGTAGATACTAAGTAGGTAGAAAAACACAAAGTCTACAAAATTTGTATCACGGAAATTTAATGGGAGCTGTGTATTCCTACGCTTTCATTCGTGCGTTACAGCGAACAACAAACATGTTCAGTGCCGAAATTGTTAGTAAGTTGTCATTGACGTGGTATGTGAAAATCTTTTGACAGCCACTTTTGTATGGTTGTCCCATGCCTGGGAATGGAACAACGGATGTCTTGTTCATTCTGAGACGGATGTTGGAGAAGTATGGCAAGAAAAAAAAAGAATCTCCGCCTTATCTTCGTAGATCTGGAGAAAGACAAAGGGAAGGATGAGATGAGCTCTAATGGCAGCGAGATGTGGCCCGTGAAGAAGGTTCAAGAAAAGAAGTTGGACGTAGCGGAAATGAGGATGAGGACAATGCGAAAGACGAGGGGGATAGTGGTTGAGAGAGCAGGCAGGAGTAGTTGAGGCTTCCAAGAAAGTTCAAGAACAAAGACTACACGTGATGAGAAGGGAAAAGGGGTATGTTTCGAGGGGAATGTGAAGCGACCCAGGGGAAGACCCAGAAGGAGATAGAAAGATTGTGTCGCAGAAGACCTGAGGGAGAAGAAGTTAACATCTGAGGACACAAGGGACCGGACGAAATGGAGAAGGAGAGTGAGGAACAGGGAGCCCTAACCGATAGGGTAAGCTGAAGAGAAAGAACAAGAACACAATCAATAGCAAATTTATTATGTTCTTTGGTTCTGATTCACTTTATTTTGCCTACTATGCTTCTCTGTGCTTCAATTTAAAAAACATTGACTTGTGGTTGAAAAACACCATTTTAAGCTTAAAGAAAAATATTTTTTGTTTCAGCTTTTACTTGCAGAAATCTCTTTCATTGTTGTTATTGCAAATGAAAACAAATCCTAACAGCTGTAAATGCGAAAAATGTTGGGAAATCAACACAAGAAGAATTTCATTCAATCTATTTATCTTAATAAAAGCTGTCACT
Organism: Ignelater luminosus; assembly: GCA_011009095.1. NCBI lineage: Eukaryota > Metazoa > Arthropoda > Insecta > Coleoptera > Elateridae > Ignelater > Ignelater luminosus. The sequence goes on along the minus strand of VTPC01090854.1, from coordinate 231,278 downwards.
ATCTAAATTTTTGTTTTTATTGAGAATTAATAAAAAAAAAGAAAGTAAACTTGATGCCTTACAATTTAGTACTCTAAAAACGTAATAAACTCAAATTTGTTCTTTAACCTCTCACAACTTTATCTCTTTATAATTCATTAGATGTAGGTGGACGATAATATCTTACGCTATGCACTAACTTCATTCATACGCTGCAACAACTTATTAAATGAGCTTTCCACGACCTAATGAAAATAGAAGTACGATGAACCCAATAAAAGATGATTACATTCTGAAAATAATAATTTTAACCCAATTCCGGAACATTCATTTTGTTCATTACATTTAACTTAACCCCAAGTCTACCCAATAAATATAAAGAAAACTTCAAAACATAATCCGGATGCAACGACTAGAACATTAGCCAACCAAAGAGTCTAGAGTTAATTGTACGTAATCCTTCCATAATTCCAGAGACGAAAGCATTAACCAGGTAATAGCCCTGTAGGTTATAGGTCACTGAAAGGACCGGGATCGCTGTTAAACAAATAGATATTCGTTTTAAAGGGTCATAATGTTACACAAATTTTAGGTAAATTTGCACCAAATGGACGATAGAATAATTACCTGTGACTTTTAATAGGTTCACAGCATTTGAACAAGTAATAAAATAATTAGAGCTCTCGTAGTTGCGACTGAAAATTCGACAGCTTTGTTGCTGTTATAATAGTAGATCGTTTGTTTTAAAATTTAAATTTGTAATTGCACAAGAATTATTAAATTAAGGAAAACATCTGTACAATGACAACAAAATCAAAGTTATGTTGTATCATTTCATTTGTATGCAACATAAATAACAAAAAGAAATAAAGATTGCGGGTTTCGTATTTATCTTGCAAGTAATATAAAACAAGAAAGAACAATTCTTTACGGAAAAGTTTTTTTGTATGTCCATTCCTTCGGGGTGTTTTATTTGTGTTGGTAAATTTCCTGTTTAAATGAACGAACACAATGGGCTTTTTATAAAACAGATAAATACGCTTATCAATGGGTTAGGTACAAAAAAAACCAAATTGCGTTTAGAATTCAATGTCAAGTAAAAATTAATTCGGTTTTTTACTCAATTTGAAACAAACAGGACAACGCACTTATTCGAAAGCGTTAATCGTAGCTGAACTATTAGAACTACTAAATGTGATGGAAAATTTTAAATGGAATGGTGTAGTTAACCTAAATGACATTTCAAGTTGTAAACAAAAAGGGAAAATGAAAGGAAAATCACTTGTGACTTGTCAATCACGATTTATGTTTTTATGCTTTTTGTTTGATAAAAATGGAATTCTACAACACGAAGTAAGATTAGAAAAGGTAAATAGAAAAAATAAAAATGGAATTGTTATACCTTTTCGTGAACAATTCTTTTTTGTTTACATATTTAGTCATTCAGTAACACCTTGAGTAAATCGAAAAGTCATGTAAAGAAGAAAATAATTGCTAATTAGAAAAAAGTTGCTAATTAGAAAAAAGTGGAGTTGCTATAAAGAGAAATATTTAGTATAATGACTTTTTATGTGCCAGATGCAATTCTATGAATAAATATGAGCATTGCTCGACAAGTATCAACCAGCCTTCACTTAGTAATTCTTAGTTTCGAAGTTCGTTGATCATTTCTAATTTTTGTTCGTGAATATATACATATTATGGCTCCTAGTTGACTTTGCATTTTACCCGAAGAGAAATGTAATCTCGGTTAATTGAACTGCATTGTAAGTATGTAATACTACCCTTCAGGTAAAGTACTTGCAAGACTGTCTAATAACTCTTTAGTAAATTGCAATATGTGCAAAAACGTGATTTGTATCTGGCCGTAAACTGCAGTAAAGTACAGCAGAAAATTACCAGTAAAAGTATAACGTCATATGAACTCAATATAATTTTCAAGATTCCTATCCTTTATTATTACCTTACATTGTTGATGTATCGGTCTTTCACATCTGACTTAAATAGCTGCCATTTCAATACTACCTATTAATGCAGTATAATATTGTATTACACATAAATGTATAATGATGAAAATGTCATTAGCAAGTTGTAGTAACAAATTACATTACTGCAACGTTGCATACTATAAAACAACAAGATGTAAACTAACTATTGTAGCACGTGTGGTTTGCTCATTTGCTACTATGACAGAACTAGGTGCTAATTTGAAAACTTCCTAACTATTTAAATTAGATTAATGCAAAACATTACCAGAAGAAGTCTCACTACCATAACGGTGTATTGCAAGTAGCCAACTTTGACGCTAGTATTAGATTACTACTACTCCTTTGAACTCTCATTAATCGTCCCAATAACAACGACAACTAATTTTACAAATCTTCTTTTAAGTTTCTAGACCACATCTAGAAGAAATTCCAAGCAACAGGTCTTCTAGTACAGAAACGAAATCCAGCTGTTCTATTCAAAGAGAATTTGCGTATGGTGTTTGAGAATCATTAATCCATTTTGGTCCAGTACCAGATCCGTTGGCATTTTTTGATGATTTTTGGGGAATACCTTATATTAGGTTAATCTGGAAAAACAAAGCAAAAAATGTTTGCGACTCCTTGGGCCAATGCATTAATAAAATCCGGCACATTTGGGAATTTTTAAAGAAAAGAATCAATTTTTTGCGTGTGAAACTCTTTTTCTAATTGGCTGCTTATTTACAATCTACTCTTGATACTTAGAATAATAAGTAAATGTAATACATGATAAGTAACATGATTAGAGAAGTCATCCATTGACGACACTCTTGCCATTCCGTGGAAGGTAAATGAACTGTGGATTAGATATCTGCTATTTGGAGTAGATCGGTCGGCCACTGCCTTTTCAGTCTTTGTGGGACGACTGGAGAATTCCTGATTGCGGTAACTAGGTGGTTGTGATGTCCATCCAATCGTTGGTAATATAGTATTGAAAGTCTCTGGATTTTATCGGTGATAAATGGGATTTTTAAATTGTTGTGTATGGTAAAGTTGCTAACATACCATGGTGCATTAGTGATTGCTCTTAATACTTTAGATTGGAATCTTTGAAGGATCTTGGTATTGGAAGCCCCATAATTGTATGCCGTATGTCCATATGGGCTTTAGTATACACTTATACAGCAGGAGCTTGTTATTCAGCGATAGATTACTTTTTCTTCCTAATAACCAAGACATTTCTCTTAGTTTGAAGTTTAATTGTTGTCTCTTCATCTTGATGTGCTTCTGCCATGTCAGTTTTTGGTTAAGGTATAAGCCCAGATACTTTACTTCAGTTTGCGCCGGTGTTGGTACGTTGTTCATAGTAATTGGTGGACAAATTGCCCGCTGTGTTGTGAATGTTATCTGTGCTGATTTTGTTTGGTTTATTTTAATTTTCCAGGTATTGAACCAGGGCTGCAGTAAGTCTATATGGTTTTACAGTAACTGCGCAGCTAGTGCTGGATTAGGATATACTGCCAGTAATGCTGTATCATCTGCAAAAGTTGCTATGACGGTATTGTCAGTCGTAGGTAGATCTGCGGTGAATATTAGATATAACAGGGGTTCTAACACGTTTCCCTGTGGAACACCTGACTTCACTTGACGACAGTTACAACATAAATTATTGTACTTTATATGGAAGTGTCTTTGAGAGATGTATGACTTCAGAAGTAGATAGTATAAGCTAGGAAGACAATTTTGTACGGTAGCCCAGTATGCCACACTTTGTCGAAGGCCTGGACGATATCTAGGAAAACTCTTGTACAGAACTTCTTCTGGTCCAAGCTTTTGACTATCTCATTAACGATTCGGTGTGTTTGTTGCGTTGTGGAACGCCCTTTCCGAAAACCAAACTGGTAGTCTGGGATAATAGTGGGTAGGTCCACTTGTCTTTTAATTCTGTCTATTCGCAGCTTTTCAAATAGTTTTGAGGAAATTGGTAATAGGCTGATAGGGCATAGGAACTTTGTTAACTGGTTTTCCAGGTTTAGGTACCATTATTATATGTGTGAATTTCCAAATGAGTGGGTAGTAACTCATTCTCGGCATACTATTATAAATGGTTGTTAATAGAACTACGGCTTTTTTCGGTAACTGCCTGAGTATTGTGCCTGTAATGAGATCATACCCAGGAGCTTTGTGGGGGTTAAGTCTTTTGATTTTATTGTAAACTTCTTTAGGTGAAACAGCTTCAATTGGTAAAGACTTTTGGCACGCAGTTTCTAAAAACGATTCGATTTCATGGTGGCTAAGATTTATGTCAGGGAGTGGTGTAAATACCCATTCAAGATATTCTATAAATGCTGTTGCCTTTTCAGCATTATTTTTTGCCCAGTTTCGGTTTATTTTCCGTATTGGTGGTATTAATAATTGAAGTATTTTAAACTTTTTTGTAGCTTTCTATATTGTATTATCATCTTTTGAGAGAAGTGAAATACAATGTTCAAAAGAAGTATTTCTTGCTTGCGTTAGAGCTTTGTGTAGTTTTCGTCTTAATCTATTATATATTATTCTATTCCCATCGTTTGTAGATCGTTGCCATCTACTTCGAGCTCTTTTTTCTTTATTAACTAGTTCCCGTATGAATAGTGGGATGTTGTCAATTTTCTTTCTTCCTTCCACTTGGGTTGGTGTTGAGTAGTAAGCTGCTTCTTTTATTAAGGTTGGGAAATACTGTGTTGCCTCATCTAGTTCTTGAGGTTCCTTTATTCTTAAATTTAACGTTATATGATCATTTATGTAGGAACGAAAAGCATCCCAGTTTGTTTGTTTTATGGTAAGGATTGGAATATCTGATTTACTGATTATATATGTGCTTAGTATTGCAATCACAAGGGTGTGATCTGAGAAGAGTTCAAAGTTAAACTTAGTTTGAACGTAGTTGGTCGCTCTGCTATGCAGTATGAAGAATTCCAACAGATCAGGCGTTTATTTGGTGTCTGCTGACCAATATGTCGGTTCATGGGTGCTGATGAATTTGCAGTTATGTGTAATGATGGCGTTTAGTAGATTTCTCCTTTTTCTTGTAATAAGTCGTGCACCCCAGTCTGTATGTTTGGCGTTCTAGTCACCCCTTATCAGGAATTTCGTTCCCAATGTTTCAAAAAGTGTTATGGATTCTGCCATAGGTATTGCATGTCAAGGGGGGGCAGTAGATTGCGGATATAGTAATGGATCATGGTTTGGCATCAATTTCTGTGTTAGCAGCTTGCATTATGTCGGTTTGGTAATGCAGTAGTTCACGATGAGTAATGGAATTGCGAATTATGATTGCAGCACCCCCGTGTGCAGTATCATCTGGGCGAGGAACGTGATAAACTTTATAATGAGGAATTTTAAGTACTGTTCTGGTGGTAAAAAAGTGGAATTTTGTATAATAGCGTTGTTTTTGGTATGTTAGCATTTATTTATGAGTTGTGAACCGAGGGAAGCAATTTTGGTGTAAGTACACGTTACATTTCTGGTATATATAACGAGTCTTATTTTTGTAAACTGCACAACAAAGCCGGATATTAGGGCTATCTGGAATCGGTATAGCGAAGTGCTTTCCAACCTTTGTGTTTGGCAATTTACCTGGACGATCACTCTCGTCTTCGGAATCATCGTCTAACGGTTCCTCAATTAATAAAGAAGTTCTCGTAATTTTGTTTCGAAATTCTAATTGAGTAAGTGACTTTGTTTTCTCAATTTTCAAAACCATGACATAAAGCTTCCATGCGTTTATTATCATATTGAATAGAAGATTGGTGAACAATAGCTACCACTGCTTTCTGATTCTTATACCAAAGCATTATCGTGGAGGCTAACTCCGCCTATATTAGTATTGTAATATTTGATTATAGATTAGGCTTATTTCTGTTGACGTATTTCTTAGCGAAACGATCAACACGGCGAGCCATTACGAGTGGTTCAGCTTTCACGTGATTAAATAATACTGTAACGTTAGCATTACCTTTCCAACGGATCAAGACAAACTCCTTCTCATGCTCGAAGTGGACTTTATATTTACCTTTTCTCATTTTCTCAGATAACACCTCTCTACCAACTTTATTCTGTCGAACTGTGGCTGAAATGTCAAATATTATGTGAAATCTGTTTAATATAACGAATAAAACCAATAAAATACCCGTGGCAAAGAAACTGGAACGGGAAAAACCTGAAAACCTGGCCTTATCCCGTTACGGGGGGACGAAAGATGTTCAATCCCGTAGCTCTAAATCGGAGAAGGGCAGAGTTCAAGATAAACTTACATCAAAATCTGGAAAAGATCTATTCGAGCTCAAAGAAACTCAACTCAAAATTAAAGATGTCAAAGTCTAAGGGCGCCAGGAGTCAGTAACGCTAAACGATGTAATCTGTCGACCTTTCCGCACATCGACAAACACCCTGTATATCAAAACTTAGAAATCATGTCCTGATATTAAATTGCACTCTCTCTACTTACCGAGGAACCTACATTCGCTCCATAACTTAACATATAAACATTGTAGAACTACAGCCGCTCTCTCGTTCTTCGAACAGAAAGCAATTCTTTATATTTATACACAAAAATAAATTATATCTTCACTATCAACTAGAAGTCAGGATTGCAACGATGCGGTACCTAAGTGTAACTTAAAAAAAAAACGAAGCTTATATAAATAAAAAAAACCAAAGTTAAACTACATACATATTGAATTTAATCAAACGACGAGAAAGCGTGATTACTTCCACAACAAATTTCAAAAGCACTTTAATTTCCATATAACACAAAACTTTAATTTTTAATTGAAAGAGAGTACCATTTCCACCAGGCAATATCAAGACTGCGATGATCCTATTCAAAATAAATTCATACCTTACACAAAGTAAGACAACAAAAATAACGGAAGAGTTTTTTAGTTGACTTCGTAATCAACACTCAAAATATATTTAAAAACGAGACGGAAAGTTTTCATTTCCCTCACGGGACAATAAAATACACTATAACAACGCCAAAATTCAACTCAGCTTGCTGTAACAACACGATTCCAACTATGTGATCAGTAAATATTTGACGATACGAGAATAAACATGAAAATTCTTCCCACTTTGAAATTATTTAATCCGACCAAGAAGTCGTTACTGTATTTCCAAAACTAGCCTTTGGAAACACTCACAATAAGAAAAATCTAAAATATGAGTTCACGGTAGATATTCAACTTTGCGCTAACAGTCTAGCAGAGCCCGAAACAGGCGTCGGCCCTGTGGCCGAAGCAGCCTTTTTGATCGCCAAGCTAAGACCCTCTACTTTTCGCGCCTCCCTTCTCACGCAAATCTGTCTCGAGGTTGTAAGCCCCGCCCACTAACACGCAAGCAAATACACAACAAACTTTATCTCGAACGGAAAATTTTTAAGGTACACCCGTACCTTGAGATGCAGACTTTCATTCGCGCCAAAACTGTTGTCGGCAGAAGCGGTAAAACAGAAAGGAGAGACTACTCTTTGTCTAGGCGACTAAACGATTGCAAGCGTTTTGATAAACGCCGCGTCCAAGTTTCCAAGAAATAAATAAAATAAGAAAAGAAATAAATTCTTTACTACAAATGAAATTGAAATACACACTAAATTGATAATTCTAAACCAAATATAGAACTAAAATCGAAGGAATTTCAATGTTATAAAATAACACTACAAAACGTCTTTTACTTAGAATACACATCAAGTGAAATGAAGTAAAAAAAGTTGTAGAAAATAACCCGATGAACCGACGGCGATTGAACATTACCCATCAAAGTGACGACGGTGTCTGCAACAAGCCCAATGTTATTATCATGGGGAGTTGAGGCACCTCCATAAAGAATTATACAATATAGAACCTTCAGCGGAACACAAACACCATCCTTTGAATACAAATCAAATTGCCATTTCCCGAATAAACATTTTGCATGTGTGTTTTCCAAAAAATCGAATTATTTGTTCGTTGATAGAGAGATTATACAAGAAGATTCCAATTTGCATAAAACACTTATTGCATGCATCTATAAATAGTCGCAAATTGGTAAATTTATCATTACGATCCAGATCTTTATTATTCGCCAAATGGAAAAATAGCATAATTGACTCGAATTTGGAACGTGGCATTGACTGCTTGACAACTGGAATTTCAAACTTCGGTGAATTGGACCAATAAAGTTTTCATTGTGAAGGACAGTGATAGCTGCTCATAAACAAGATGCCCAAGAAACCTTTCCGTTCGTGCTCTTTTAGAGCAAGTTCAGCATTATTTTAATTTGTGTAAACGTTACACTGATCCCGATTTCTCATAAAGGAACAACGAGAAGAATTCCATCGACAATTCTCCGCTCAATTTGTAAACCAAATTTTCTTTTGCTGTGACTTTAATGTCGACCGCAACTCGAATTCTCCGCTTCGCCAGTTGGCAGTTCCGTACTCATCCAGAGTCTTAAATAGTTTGACCAGGGTCTCTTCTGACTTAACTTCTACCTTCATTGAGACTTCTGATACTTCTGGTTCATCCGGCTCGGCAACTAAATATTTGATCTCTACAGCAATGTCTAAATTGAGGGGCAGTGTTGTCGTCATTAATGTGCTCGTTATCACTCATTTCGTCCACTTCTGGGGGAATACATACAACAGTTACAGATTCTTAAACGTCTTAATAGCTTGGATAATGTTTGGTTTTTAAAGAAGAAGAGGTATACTAAAATCTGGCAACCCAACACTAATTCAGGAGACAAGGTAGACAGTAAAGATTGCACAGATTTATATGGAAATAAGATCCGTTTTACAACTTTACTTTAGGAGCACCTGAATTATATGTGGGTCTGAGTAAGCGGATCTAAATTCTTGGCACCTTCGGGCAAAAAATCCTTCCGACGATAATAAATGTTCTAGTCTTTGGTGTGTAACATATGCACCAAATTCACTATATAGCAGCTGAAAATGGCTCCCAAAGCACATGTCGCAGCTATGCAAATAAGTATGTGTTAGCATCTACACTCTTTTAGAGTAATAGCATGAGATGTGAGCAGTGCTAACTCTCGGCAAACCATATCATCACAATAATGTAGGAACGGAAGTTGATAAATTTCGTAACTTACCCTGATTTCCTGAAGGTTCCTTTCCTATAGAAAACCATGGATAGAAATAGAAATAAATTACATGGGGATACTCTATTAGTAAGATTGAAGAAAGAAAAAAAAACTTAAAAGGCGTTCTTGTGGTTATAGTTTTGATTTTATTTTTTAAGTTATCAATGTATTACTGATTTCACAGTAAAATTTTACACCTTGACATTTACCGATTTCCATGGAAATATTAATTTAAATAACTGAAGGGAAATGACTAGCTACATTCCATTTTCTGTAAATTTATAACATATTTTCAATAACCTTTCTGCACGCAGTCTTCTATTTTTGTTACAAAAATTGCAAACCTTCCAATGCCCCTGACGCGACGTTATGCTTTTGTTACCTTATGTACAGATATTGCTCATTAACCTAAAAAATTATTTTAGTATTTCGTTAAATATCTATCACATCATCTACAATGATTCCATCTATTCCCACTTTTAAGAATCATAATCAGTGAATGCATATAAATTATAGAATAACGTTTTGTTTTTAGGTACGTACCTGTTTCCTACATATTAAGGTTTGTTTTATTTGAACAGAAATGTTTAAACCCACGCAACAAAAATATTCATTAACATATAATACGTAAAGGCATTTAAAACAGTTTGTTTACGGTAATTAATACCTAACCAAAATCGCCTACATTATCCGGTGATAATAATAATAACTGTACCCACATTCTGTACGAGAGAAATTACCGGAAATATTCTACAATAAACATTTTAATTCCCTTCAGAAATTATAAGGCTACGCAGTAAAATAATTTTACTTCTAGTTATATTCAAATTTCATGTCGGTAAACAAAGTTAACGTGAAAGTAAATCCAGGTAAATCAAAACCGTGTATAAAATAAATTTCTTATCTACATGAAACACACTTTTGTGTAAGAATCAATATCTGATGTCTCCATCTAAAAAAAGTTATTGTCACATGTTTATAACACATAAAAGTGGAAATGTCTCTTCGACCACAAACAATTCTAGTTATCAGATAATTTTTATTTGAAACTGTATTAAAGGAGATTAAAACAATAGCGACAATTATTATGACACTAAAGGATTATATTTCATTCTGATTTTTTGTTAGAAAAGCTTGTCGGATATTGCTTATTGATCACATCTTTTTCCTTCTTTATGAATTCACATATCCACTCCTCTATGTGAGTTGGATTATAGTCTAATAAAAACTAAACTATTTTGTAATTTTATGAGTTTTTTTCTGTTATAAAGTCTGGTTTTTATAGATGTTTAAGGGCCTATTTTACTGGATAAAAAGCAGAATACTTAGGCGTTTACAAAATACGCGTTATATTACAAACAATATTAGCATAAATTTCTTATTCCTCCGTACAATAGACATAATAAATACAAAATCATTTACATTTTCTTATTTATTTCATTATTTGATTGATCTACAGGTTTGAAGGTCCTTTTTCTAGATAAAACTATTGTTTCTCTTCAAGTTTTCGTTTATTGGTTTTAAACTTCTTGAGGGAATAGTATGACTATAGATTCCATTAATAAAGACTTTTTTAAATAAAAATATTATTTACTGACATATATATGAAAATTAATTAATATTTTAACACATAATACCTGTTATTAAATCGAAGTAGTATAGAATAAAATAATTTTAATAAAAAAAATTTTATTTTGAAAATTTTGTTTTTCTGGATGTAAACAAAAGTAGTGAAAATAAAAATTATATAAATATAATATAAATATAAATCAAAGTCTGTCCCTGCTATCATGGTTCTGCAGTTCATATATAATCACATCTCAAGCCAACGCACAAGGACCTCAGTCAAGTTCATCTACAGTGTGTCCGAAACGTATGGAATATCCTATATATCTCAGTAAATATGAATTTAATGGAAAAATGTTTTCTATAAAAGTTGTTTAGTGGTTAGTTTTACATTACAGGGCAATACCAAATAACTATTTAAAAAAAAACAAAAGCGCAACGAATAATGCTTCATTTTTTTTTAATAGGAAGGTATCCCTTTATTGTACTCATTTGATAGAGAATCTTTTTCTCTTTTCAATGATGTAAAACTTTGATACACTTGCATAAGTAAATTTTGATTAAAACGCAAAAAATTGTTTGAATAACGCTTAAAAGTTTATTTATTCATCTGTTACGTTTCCAGACGCGGTCTTTTAAATTTTCAATATCAGCTAGTCGCATTATGGTCGGTGTGATACACTTTTGTTTGTTGCAACAATTGAATGCGTCCTAGAAATGTCAATTATAACCGAACTTAAGCAAAAAGTTATTTGTTTAATTAATTTAAGCATTTTAATTAACGCGAGAATAACAAAGTTACAAAAATACGACTTGCTATGGATCATTTATCAGAAAAACATCGTATCGAAATTTTAATGATGCTGGGATATGGAGACAGAAGGAGAACACAGGAGGAAGTTTGCAATTTGTTTAATAACGTGCACCCCGAATACCACATTTCTCAGTCTACTGTAAGTAAAAGTTTGCATAAATTTCATGAGACGGGTTCTGTCAAAGATCGTCCAAAAACGGGCAGACCTAGAGCTCTAAATAATGAAAAACGTGAGAATATAATGTTGGCTATCGTGGAAAATCCACATGTTTCTGTTCGACGAATTGCTCGTGAACATACTTTGAAGAAATCCACTGCACACAAAGTTCTAAGAAAGGAGAAGTGGCATCCGTATAAACCTTGTATAGTTCACGAATTATTAGAAGATGATTTAGATCAATGATTGCAATTTTGCGAAGAAATAACACATAGGCTTCAGGAAAATGCAAATTTTCAGAAAAATATCCTCTTCACTGATTAGGCAACGTTTTGTTTGAATGGTACCATTAACAAACAAAACACGCGCTACTGGTCTTCGCTAAATCCTAGCTGGTATGTAGAAGGGCACACCCAATATGAGCAGAAAGTCAATGTCTGGGCAGGAATTATTGAAACCCAAATTTTGGGACCTTTTTTTATAGAACATAATTTAACAGCGGATGCTTATCTAGATTTTTTAAGATTTGACTTAGTTCCTGCTTTAGCTGTTATATTTCCTAATGAACTAGATCCAGATGTACCCCATAACAGAATATGGTTGCAACAAAACGGGGCTCCTCCTCATTTCGGAATTAATGTCCGACAGTTTCTTGATAATACTTTCCCTTATCGAGGTGCAGTAGAATGGCCAGCTCGCTCGCCGGATTTAAGTATTTGAAAAGAGAAAAACATTATCTATCAAATGAGTACAATAAAGGGATACCTTCCCATTAAAAAAAATTGAAGCATTATTCGTTGCGCTTTTGGTTTTTTAAAAAATAGTTATTTGGTATTGCCCTGTAATGTAAAACTAACCACTAAACAACTTTTATAGGAAACATTTTTCCATAAAATTCATATTTACTGAGATATATAGGATATTTCATACTTTTCGGACACACGTGTATTTAAAAACGTGTAAAAATTCCATTGGACTAAAGATTCATATGACAAAGTGCCACCCGGAAATGAATATGAACACGGAAATTTAATTCTTTACCTTACTCTAGAAATACAAATCTGACGTCAAAGTAATCTACAGAATTCCCAGCGGAGCACGTTTTATTGTAGTTTTAAAATTGTCAGTAATGATCGACAACTGTGTTTTTGAAAATGGTCTTGAAGATTCGAAGAAACTCTTTTTCTTTTCGTACCAATACCTCCACGTATCTGAGAAAAACCACAAGGACAAGTCACTGACGTGTAAGATTAAGAATAACTGCACGCAAAATACTTTTGATTTCCAAAACAGACCTCCCCATTTTATAAACTTCGGAATCGAGTCGTAACTAAGTGAAGGTAAAATCAAAGCTGCCATTAGAATACTAGCAAGCGAAAATCGTATTGCGCCACAATAAGCAGAAACGTTAGAGCGTCTAAAAGAGAAGCACCCATATGCTGACTTCCTACCAATGAGCAACAATAATCACATATCTGTTGCAAAAAAAAACAAGTATATAAAACAAATATGTTCTTTTTCTTGTGGCTCAACCGGTCGCATCAATAGACTGAAACCACAACATCTCATGGATCTCTTGGAAAAGGGTGTGTGTGAAACTGAAAATAAGCTTTTGGTCAGCTTAACTAACTTATACAATCTCATGCTAGACAACTGAGTTTTTGCCTTTCATTTATGGAGCTTACTTAATCACAAAAAAGATGGTGGAATCCTCTCCATCGTAGTTGGCAGTACTTTTTGCAGGTTGGTCTCAGAGTTATGTTGCAAAGAAATGGCTGAAGTTTTTCCCTCTAGCTTCAAGCCAAAACAGTTGAGATTTTTAGTAAAAGGAGGCACGTAAGCAGCAGTACACGCCGTCAGAACGTATTTGAACAACTCGTTTGACGGCAAAGTAATAGTCAAAGTAGATGTTAAAAATGCTTTCAACTCGATTGGCAGAGAAGTCATGTTAAAAAAAGTTAAAGTGAAAATCCATACTTATTATAGTATTATTGTAAACCAATCAATCTGTTTTATTAGGATACAATCATACCTTTATCAGTCGGTTGCCAACTAGGAGATCCGGTTGGACCAGGTATTTTTAGGCTTTAGACACCATTGATTGTCTGATTTCAGTACTAGATATATGATACCTTGATGATGATACAATTGGAAGAAAATGTGATCAAGTAGCAAGTGACCTAAATTGAATTATTGAAGGTTTCAGAAGTTCGCCTACACTAAATTTACAAAATCGTGAAGTATTTTCTCTAGATGATGTCAACCCAGAGCAAAGACAGGAAGTTTTTGCGGTCTTGAATTCTATTACGCCAGGAATACATAATAGTCGATGAAGATGCATTAACTCTGCTAGGATCACCTTTAAACGAATAATCCGTTGGAGCAATTCTTGACGGGAAAGAAATAAATCTTTCACGTTTCTGTATGAACTTAAAAAACCATCCACCCGCACGTAGTGTTTTATTTGCTTCAACAAATCAACATTGCTTAAGGATACCAAAGATCTTTTACATACTGTTACGCTGTTCTCCACTCTCTAAATTTTAAGATCGATTGGAGTCGATAGACAAAAAAATTTTGGAATATTTACAAAAAATTCTAAATATCAATTCTGACTATAGCAGATGGATGCAAGTTACTCTACCAGTAAAACTTGGAGGACTTGGAATTCGCAGTGTTACTGACCTCGCCTTTCCACCCTTTCTAGCTTCTATTAACAGTACTGTTGATCTCATTGGAACTATTCTCTGTTCATAGATCTGTGATTACTATATCACACACCTTAAAAGGCGACAAATGCTTGTCTGAATAAAACAAATAGCATGCTTCCATTAGATATCAAAATTCATATGACCTGGGAACTCCCTATCATTTAATTAAAACTGGACTGAATTTATAACGAATTCCTTACAGTTACATGCTTTTCCTTTGCCGCAATTAGGAACCTTACTTGATAGAACTCCTCTGAGTTGCAATCTCTTTATAACTTGGTATTGATATTTGCAAACCCCACACATGTGTCTGTGGAGACGCAGTTGACAGTTCCGGAGTTCTCAGTTTGTCTTGCAATAAAAGTACAGGAAGAAACTTTAAATGGTATTATCAGACGATAAGTCAGCTTGCCTTCAATTCTGGAACCCACTGGATGGTGGGAAACAAGCAAATGGAATGACTATAGTCTTACGAAAAAATGGACGAGCCTTAGTTTGGGATGCTATATATGCGAACACCCTAGCAGCTACTGCCGAGAAAAGCAAAAAAAAAGAAAAAAAACAGTATCATTAATCATCACGATTTCATCCCTTTTGCTGTCCAAATTCTTGGCCCTTTTGGTGATAATGCTAATTCTTTTCTACAAATTATAGGCACCACATTGGCAAACATCTCTAGTGATCTTCGAGCAAAATCTTGTCTTATTCAACGTATCAGCCTGGAGATCCAATGTGGAAATGCAGTCAGCATTCTAGGAACTGTCCCGTCTAGAGTTCTCTTTGATGAAATATTGTACCTTTAATATTATTAGATAACTGCAAATATATCATTTACATTTTGCATCTATTCCAGTAGTTAGAATTTTTAATTGGTACATAACTTTGTTGAGGTAGTTAGAATAACTTTACTACACCAAAGATTTCAAGGATAAACGAAATGATTTACAAACAATACTTTTTTATTAAGACAAACAGTAATAATATTTAAAAACGCAAGCAGTGTAAAAAGCAAACACTATTCTAATATAAAACTTCATTTGTACAAGAATTCCTCCTTCAAGGTACCTTAGGCATTTCACACTAATTAAGGCTCTATGGTCATTACATATTCGTCTCTGGTACTCTCTACACGGAGTTTTTGTCTATCAATCCTGTTTCTTTGGGCAGATTTAATATCATCCTTGTTTTTCTAAACTTCTGGAATGCCCTGGCTGTGAATGTATCTCTGGTGAAGATGCGGTTCGATAAAGGTGTATGCCAAATCTTTCAGCTATGTTTTCTTTTTTTCTTTTTATCTGGATTGGCCAAATGAAAAAGGATCATAGAACTTATCCCACTTTGATCCAACATTCCCATAAACGCACGCATAGGCCAACGCCTGGTTTCCTGCCCTGTCGTGTAAGTATGGCATAATATGCCGAGAGTGTCAGTACTTGCTTTAGGGCGATAATATTCCAAAATAGTTTTTGGTTTTCCACTACTTCGGTTGTCTATTTCATTGCGATAATGCTTTGTGGAAAGCAGCAATACTATTTTTGTCTTTTTTTGGTGCAAATGAGACGAGACGGGTTTTTGTGTCATCGTATACAAATTTATTGCTTTCTTCTTGCTAATGCTTCAGAAATGTAAGTAGGATTTCTGGCTTATTCTTCATTAAAGTCCTAATCATTATAAGATTATGTTGCTTTAACATGTAGGTAAATAGATTTATAAGCGAAAACCAATTGTTTACAGTTATATTGCTACCCGTACCATGTATATCCTTTGACAATTATTCGACGTAATGAAAGGGGATTGGTTCGTTATTTCAGGTCTTAACCTTTTCAGGGTACACTGCATAGCATCAACCATATACAAAGTTTTTGCGTCATTCATTATGACCACCTCAATTCCGTGCTTGTGTGGTTTTGAAGCTACATAAATAAACCTCAAACGGACACTTTCCTCTGTAATCCATTGATTGTTCATCTATGATGCAGTATTCAAAAGGAATACATGTTCTGTAATTCGATATGTATTTCTCAAAAATTTTCCCAGCTCCTTTTTTTGCGGTCGAGGAAGTTGTGTTATTAAATTGAAGAGAAATAAATAAAAACTGAACTCCATTTTGACTCATAGTTGCTCTGAAAGATGTAGTTCCATATTTTGTTGACTACAACTTGTCTAAATTTAAGTAGTAAGCCAATAATCACTTGCCGTTCAGACATTGTAGTGTCACAATAGATCACTTGATCCTGTTGTAATTTTAATCGTTTACGGGAAATTTCTTCGTTTGTATGAACAAGAACGGTTTGTAGTATTTCTTTGCCTGTGAGAAGGTGCCATGAAGCAAATAGATTCTTTACGGAACTGGCAGCACTTTTCAGTCCCGGAAGATGAGTGACTATATTTTTTCTTTGCCTTCTGCCACTTTTTTTCCGAAGACCTATTGACCACTTGTATTCTTTTTTTCCCAAAAGCGCCTATGTTCGTCGTTCATTCAGGCTTTAACTTCTTCATCCTCTTCTTCACTTTGCTCAGCTTCTGATATTTCTTGATCTTCTATTTTGTCATCATCGTCTTTACTGTCTTCCTCTCTTTGAACTATAAATATTTCTTTATCGGAACTTTTCAGCAGCAATTTTTCAAGTTCTGCATTCGATAAACCATAACAACCAGGAAGATGCCATATTTTGATTATTATAGTTACACTACACAATAGCTATCAGCTTCTTTGAAGGCAGCAATGTAACCGTTTTGATATTACTCACAAAGCAGGAGTTTGTTAGATAAAATGGGGAAGCACACATTGTAACAATATAACCGTTGGGATTATACGACACTTTTTCCAATCCATTTTCTCCACTGCTTTTTTTTCTAATAGTTTTTTTTTAATGACTTTTTTCCATAAGTTCTTTTTTCCAAATCATTTCTCCAATATTAACCTAACTTAACCAATTGAATCAATATGAAGCTGTGTTATAACGTTTTTCGAGGACCAACAATCTGTCCGAGGGTTGGCACAACAGATTTCAAGTGGTCGTGAGGAAAAATCATCCGAGTTTATACACGTTCCTTTCCGAACTTTAAAAAGAGCAAAGAGATACAGAAGCGATGATCCGCGAACTGATTGATATAGGCCGCCGTATTAAGAAATCCGGACAGAATAAAAATCGAGGAAGGAATCTACGATGTATTAATAGTGAATAATGTTTGCCCCTTCTCACATCCAATGCGCCATAGTTTCTTGTTTCACCAATCCTCTTCATGTAGGTTTTTGTTTTCCATTTCTCTTTCTATATCTGCCATCCATTTTTTTTTGGCCGACCACTTTTGTTTCTTTCCACTAGTCTCCATTTCCATAATTGCAGTGGTATCCTATCTTTATCCATTCTTCGTAGGTGACCGTACCACTTTAATTGCTTCTCTCTTATTTTGTCTATTATAGTATATTCTGTTTTCATTTCCTTCCTTATATCTTGGTTTCTAACTCGGTCTAGTAACGTTTAGCCCACAGCTTCTTCTCCAATATGATATTTCAATTGCCATCAGTCTTCCCGTTAATCTATTGTCTAGGATCCATGTTTCAGAAGCATATGTCACTGTTAATTCTACCATTGTTTTATTTATATATTTTTTTGTTTTCCTTGTTAAGTTATTGTTCCACAGTATTGGGTGTAGAGCTCTGATAATGTTTTTATTTGTTCTCACTTTTTTAATTATATCTTTGTCATCTCGTCCGTTGTTATTCATTGTTACCCCTAGGTATTCATATTGTTACGTTTTGATAAAATCGTGTATTTATTTTTAATATTTATTTTTACTTAGTTTATTACAACTTATTTCCAGAATTTATTTATACTAAATTATTTATTTCGTTCGTAACTACTAGCTGCTTGACTGTAGAACTGCCTTCGGCTCGATCAACGCAGCCTTATATTCGTTTCCGCGTGGTTCTTGATGAGCCCAGAAAGTTCGCGTTCCTTCTGGAACGTTCGACGGTGGAGAACTCTGAATAGTTCGAGATTTCCCCGGCACATTCGACCAGCTTCTTCGAGAGTGTTCGGGACTTTTTCTAGAATATTCGAGGGGTGGCGCTTTACAATATTGTTGCACATATTTTATTACTCCGCTTTCTATTTCCATATCTTCTGCTGTTCCACCTATTACCATGTATTGTGTCTTGTCCTTATTAATCTCCAGACCTCACCTTGCGTACTCTTCAACGAGTCTGTTTAACATATAGGTCATGTACTGTTTATCCTCTGCCAGGATAATTTGATCGTCCACGAAAGTTATTGTATGTATGTACCGATTTTCTATCCTTATTCGCATTGGGCTGCATTTTCTTGTCCAAATTTCTAAGGCAGCATTTAAGTAAACTTTGAATAGTGTTGGCGATAGGCAGCAACCTTGTTTAAGTCCTTTTGTAGGTTGCATTTGTTCTGAATTTTTACTTCCTATTCTGACTTTAACACTGTTCTGTCTGTATAAAGCGTTTGTTGCGTTTATATATACTTTACTAACCCTTGCTGTTTCCATGGCCTCCCAGAGGCTTTAAAGTGGTACCGAGTCATATGCCTTGCGTAAGTCTATAAAAGTTACGTAAAGATCTCTTCCTCTAGCTATTTTCTTCTCTGCTATTTGTTGCAATGTAAATATATTATCTATACATGATCTTCCCGGACAAAATCCATTTTTCTCTTCAATGTTTTTACCTCCTTTTTAATTCTGGTCTTTAGCACTTTCCCGCAGAGTTTTCCTAATGAAGATGTTATGCTTATTCCCCTGTAGTTTTCACATTCCTTTCGGCTATCTTTCTTATATATTGGGATGATATACGATCTCTTCTAGTCATTTGGAATGTTATTTCCGTGTAAACTCTCGTTAAATATTTGATAGATTGTTTCCAAAGTTCCTAATGTTACATGATTAATTAGCTCGATAAGCAGGTCACCCGGTCTTGGTGCCTTATTATTTTTCATTTTTTTAAGTTCTATTCTAGTTTCTTCTACAGTGATATTGTTGATTTCCCTGTCTTTAAATTCTTCTTCTTCTATAGTGGTGTTCATATATTGGGTGCGGTTTTCTGATAGCAATTCCGCATAGCAGTTCTCCCAGTTCTCTATCTGTATTGGATTTGTTATTCTTCTTTTATTATTGTTTTTCTTTAAATTATTTATAATTTTCCAGGCTTCTCTAGATTCAGACTCTCTTACTCTTATTTTTAGTTGTTTTTTTTGTGTCTTTTTTACTATACATTTGTATCTGTTATAAAGTTTTCTGTCCTCTGAATTGTTCGTCCCTAACCATTTCAGGTACAGTTTCTTCTTATCCACTACCAACTGTAACAGGTCTTCCGCCCACCAGAAATTTTTGTTTACTATTCTTCTTTTCTTTTTCCAGAGCTTCCACAGCCGCCTCATGTATTTTGGTTTTCACTTTTTCGTACTTTTCTTCTGTCGTACCAGTTATCTCTTCTTTCGTTTTCTGTGCTAATCGTAACTATAAAGAAAGCTGGTAGAGTCGTTTCCTAAGCTCTCTATGTTGTAGGCTGTATTTTGTTTTGCCTTTTTTTTATGCTCAGTTTTTTTTGTTCGTTTTGTAGTATTTTACTTCCATTGGTGCCTTTACCAGCGTATGGTCCGACCCACATTCTTCTCCTCTCCATACTCTTACGTCATGAGTTTTCATATATGACGTTTGCTTAACTATTATGTAATCTAATATTGACCTAAAGTTTTTCTTTTTCTGGGTCCAAGTGTATTTATTAATGTCTTTATGCTGGAAAACTCATTTAGGATTTTCAGAGAATGTTGTTCATAGAATTATATCCAACGTGTTGCATTATTATTCACCACATGTTCTCCGTGTCGTCCTATTACTTTGCTGCCAACGGATTTTCAAACCTTTCCGTTTAAGTCTCCTAATAAAATTAATTCTTGGGTATTCTTTATTTTTGTCAATTTCTCAGAAAGTTTGTCAAAAAATTTATCTTTGTTTCTGAATTAGGGCATAAATTCCAATGATTCTTATGCTCCTCGCTTTTATCCTCATATCTATTGCAATCATTCTTTCATTTATCGGGTGTCAATTGACAATATTTTTTTTCTAAATGTCTTTTTGTCGCTATGGCTACCTCGGCTTTGGCCCGTTTGAATTTTTCAACTCCACTCCAAACATAAGTGTAGTCCTCGGTATAATTATTTCCTTTCCCTTTCTATCGTTTCAGTGAGTATACCGATATCTATGTCATATAATTTTAATTCTTGGAATACTTGATATTGTTTCGTACCTAGGCCTTGAATATTCCAGCATTCTACATTCATTAACTGTTTTAATCGCCGATGTCGTTTTCTATTATTTCCGTCCGAACTCCGAAGCTGTGCATTGGATCTTTTAGCAATATGATTTTTCACCTGTGGTAGGGAGCTAGCCTACCGCCATAACCTTCCCCCTTTTCCTGGGCTTGGGACCGGCACTGGCAGTTACCGGGTACCAGATGCACCCAGCACTTACCAAAGGCGGAGTTTCTAAATTTGAAGAGCAAAGCAAAAACATAGAGGAGTACCTCAGAGCTGTCGGTACTATATTCAGTTTTGATACTATCAGCTATTTATTGATACTACCAGTGTAATTTTTGATGTACTTTTAGAATTAAATGTTTAAATTCCAAGATTTTCATTTTATTGGAAAAAAATATTCGCGGTAAAAATTGTTAGTAGAAAAAGATATTATTGGAAAAAGTGGAGTGGAAAAAATGGATTGGAAGAAATGAACCCCTACAAACTGATGTTGGGTACTTCCTACATTGTTATGGTAACTGCAAGATAAAACGGGGAAGTACACATTGCAGCAATAAATAAATTTGTGCCTTACTTTTCTTACACACTGTATATACATCCAAAAGCGTTATGCTATATGCTTTACTTTAGAAACCATGTTGTGTATAATTTTTTCTCATCACTTTGCTAATCGTTAATTATAATCCGTTCATAACATAAAAGAACTTGCAACTTTTTTAAATCACATTGATTACATTGTAAAGAAATTACTAATGTAAGCAGCTTAGCTTATATTTATGTCGGCAGGATCTAGTCTATACAACCCCGGTTTCTGAAATACGTTACTAAAAAATTTTATATGCCCGTCATCAGCTATGAGTAGTCCTGCCTAGAACTTAACTCTAAAAACGGAGAGAAATTCCAGACTCTTTTTTACTGTACAAATTCGTTTGTTCTGTGTTGGACTGCCTACAGTTGTTGAAATTAATAAACTTCAATGTTTCACACATTGCACTAGAAGAGAACTCTTTTTGCCTATTTTGTCTAGATAAAAATGCATATCTCACTAATTCATATAGTTCGAACTTATAATCTAACCTTCATTCAGTTTATCTTTTTTCTAATACCGGCAGTAAATTTGACGTAAATATATTATCTGAGATTTACCTCATCTGTTTTTCACTTTTGTTAGGTATAGTCTGTTTAGAATTCGTACTTAACGCTTTTTGTCTTATTTGGTTATTTTATAATATATATCTACATATGTATACTACAATATTTTAGCATCGTAATGTTACCTATGTTACGTTTGTTGCAAATTTTGTGGTGTGTTAATTAGAAAGCAAGTATTTGTAATGGAATTTTCCTGTAAATACTTCATTGAGTAAATAAACAGATAAATAAATATTTTTACTAATAGCAGGGTTATTTTCGAATTTATTTTAAATTGACTTACCTAAAAACATTTGCCAAGATTAAATTATGTAAATTTTGTTTCAGTTTTTGACTTACTGGCTAAAAGTACCTACAAGTGCATATCAAGTCAAAAACGATGTAAAGTCGACTCCTTCGTACATTTTAAAGTTAAATTCTACTTTATTTTGGTCAACTGGTAGGATGCTTTTGAAGACTTTATTAGCTGTATATTTTATTTTTCTGTGACACATTTTCTGTTATTTCATCCCAAATATCAAAATTAATTCATTATTTAAAATAAAAATTTAATATTTACCAGTAAATAAATTACTTAAAAGCAATAGGCGTTGACTTAGAGTTGGTTAAAATATTAAAAGCGGTTAAAATGTCAGCGCTTTAGTTAAAAGCTGTGATAAAATTTTAATTTTAATATTTCATAATAAATGTAACTTGTACAAAATTTTATTTAAGCTCTAATTCTATTTAAGTAAATATTAATTCCAAATTTAATAGTAAGATTATTTCTCACCACTAAGAAAACCAACAAGAATAAGATTGAATTTTTAGCAAAATCTGATTCATAACCCAGATTTCTCTCTCAGAGTTGATTATAATACATATTTCCTTGTTGAATGCTATTATCTTGGTTAGAGGGGTGGTTCTTAATTGTATTGGTAAGAGGTTCGAGTTTAAACTCCTTTTCAGAAAATTGAAGAAAAAACAATTTTCTAAGTGCATTGTAGATTGAAAAGACCAAGGTTAATGTCGATGCCCTCAAATAACATAAAGAAATATATTTTATCGGTTATTTCTGGAAATGCTATTCAATGATGTCTAAAGTTTTTTTACGTCGCATAATCTTTCATTTTCGTAGCTTTTGTGTTTGTGAAAGCAACGATTACTTCTTTTGAATAACTCAGATATAAAATTTGTTTTGCAATAAAATGGTGTAAAAGTTTTTATTAATTAGACAAATTGTTGACTTTAAGATGTTAGATCTTTCAGGAAATGATAGTTACAGTAGGATTAATACTAACTGTTGATCACCCTGTATGTGATGATAATCAACTTAATAGCTCCCAATAAAAAAAGCAATTATATAATGTAAATCCTACAAGTTGCCTGTAATTTTAGTGGAAATATTAAATACAGTATTCGTGCCTTAGGTCATTGCCACTCTTCGATCGAGGAGTTAGTAAGTCGTCACCTTTGCCGATGAAAAGCGTAACGTATTAATTATTGTAAATAACTGATGTGCCAAACAACTTCCTTTTAATATTAAAGTTTAATCAAGAGATACTCCTATTTACATAATAAATGATCGATTCTGTATTAACTTATAACCGATATCGGTTTAAGAGATAAGAAAACTCTTTTACTTAATCAAAATTTTTTACACACAAAGAATGGATTTGATTTACTTAGATACCTAATTTGGAACAAAGGGTGTATGAACCCATGGTTTAATTTTATGTTTTAGATTTTCTGGAATTATTATTTCTGTTTTATATACTTGTCATAAAGAAAAGAAGAATTTGAAAGCTCACTTTTGTCACTCTTGCATCACTTACTTAGTATTATCAATAATCTTTTAAAATGTTCTTGCTAGATAGGCATGGTTAGTTGTACTTTCTTGTACAAACTGTTAAATACTACACAAAAGAAATTTTCGACTTACATATTATCGAATTATAAAAATTGTAACCCTCGATATACCTACAGCATCACAAGAGCAGCTCGATTTATACTTAAAGATGCCTTACATCTACGTGTGCAATTTTCACGAAACACACAGCCCAAACTTATTTGAATACCTTATTGCAAGTTTATCTGTAAATAGATTATTGTAAAAGTCACTGCAATGTATGTGAAATCAGTAAGAAACCAACGCTAGAAATCTGATTGCTCGGGAAACTACGTCGCCTAACTTGGAAATTTGTATCCTGTTTTTTTTCGTGATGACGTCAGTGAATTAATCAATCACATTAATAAATACCATTGGCTATTACATTATTATTTATTGAACGTGATCTTATATTCTAATATATCATTCCAAATAGAGAGCATCACATAGGTGTGAACTTAAATAATTCTGAATGCGAAAAGGGTTGAGTGACGTCTTTTAGAGTTTAATTTTCCATTACATTAAAAAATTTTGAAGTTATATGTAGATTGCGATATGTTCCATGGATGGGATAGTTAATGTTTCAATATGAGATTATAATAATTAATTCGGCCGTAATGTAATTTAGGTCATTTTTTCTATATGTGCTATACATTGATCCGAAGAAGTTTGTTTAGAAAATTCTCTATAACTAAGAATCGTTTTAAACTAATCGTTTCGTTTGTTGTTTTCGCTAGTGAACATTCCTCCTTGGATTTTAGACTACTGCAAAAACTTTTTAGCTAATCATAATTTATTATGAACTTGTTGTACTTACCTATTCTCACAACACTTTTGTAATCAATGTAGACTACAATGTGGAGGAGTTAACAAGATAAATCCATGAAACTTATATTAGTGTTATGAGTCTGGAACATGTATAAATACATCGAAAAAATATTTTACGTCCAAGTGCGTCCAACAACAAAGCCTTGATTTCTGTTGGTGTGCAAATGAAATATTTCTTGTTTTAGACCACGTCGTTTTCCTAGCTTATATATGTAGAGCTTAAGGGCCTTGGAGGCCGAGGGCTTGATTCACAACTTTTCTTCATTCTTTCTTTTTTGTTGCTTTTCTTCTCCAGTCTCTGATGTTTCTCTCAGATTCCTCTTTCACTACATCCAGCCATTTTCTTCTGGGACGTCCTTTCCTTCTTTTTCTTATCAGATCCGCTTTCAACATTTTCTTTGCTGCTTTTGTTTCCGGGAGTCTTTCTACAAATCCCAGCCATTTAATTCTTTGCAATCTCATTTGTGCTATTATTCTTGGGCTGGTGTAAAGTTCATATAATTCCTTATTTGTTCGTCTGACCCAGATTCTTTCCAGTTTAATTCCCCGATATATTTCTCTTTCCCAAATCTCTAATTTTCGTTCTTCGGCTCTGTTTATCGTGTCCATAGCTCATAACCATAGAAGGTCACAGTTCTTATAACTGTTCTATAAAGTTTTTCCTTTGCTGCCTGGGGCGCCAATTTTGACCTTTTGATAACGCTCCTGCACTTTTACTTCCTTTATTTATTCTGCAGTTTATTTCTCTGCCTTGTTCATTTCTGCTAGGTAAGTAACATTTTCTGCTTTCTCAAACTGGTATCTTTTCTTACCAGTTTGCTACTATTAGCTTCTTCTGTCTTATTTCTTCACTAAATCTCATCACCATATATTTAGTCTTTTCCTCATTGATATCTAATCCTCTTTTTTGCAGCATTTCTTAACCTTGTGGTTATGTATATTGGTTCCTTCTTTGATCTCGTTAGTAATACCAGGTCGTCTACGTATGCTAGACACTGGTGTTTCTTATTGAGTAGTGTAGATGTCGCTGTCTTTTATTACGTTTTCTAATACTACGTTAAAAAGCATGGTAGACAACGGATCGCCTTGTCTTTCTTATCTGTTTGTCTTAAATGATTGTGATTTTTCATACTCACTTTGCTTTCCGTGTTATCGAGCGTCATTTTTGTCAACTTTATTAAATTCTGTAGCATTTCCAACTTTTTTATTTCTCTGTAGATTTCTGCTTTATGTATTCTGTCATAAGCTTGTCTGAAATCTATAAGCAATGCGTGTACAGCCAAGTTGCTCTCATAGCTCTTCGACAATACCTGCTTTATTGTGAAAATTTGCTCATTGACTGAGTGACCTTTCCGAAAACCTGCTTGGTAGTCACCTATGCTTTATTATACTTCTCCATTCACTTCTTTATCAGACTCGCTAAAATTTCGTACACAATATCCAGTAGCTCTGTAGTTTTTGCAGTTTGTTGTGTCTCCTTTTTCTTGAAACTGGAATTAGTATTGCTTCCGACCATTTTGCAGGCATGCTTTTTTCTTCCTGCATCCTCACTAACAATCTGTAAAGTTTATCCTCTAGTTCTGGACTTGCTTCTTTAATGAACTCATTTCATTTTCCTCTGATAGTTTCTTTAAATGCTTCTCTTATAAGCTTACAATTATGTATTTTTCATCTCGCTCTAACCCTCCACTGTTCAAGATATTTTCAAAATGCTGTTTCCACCTGTCTACTATTGCTTTAGCTTATCCCACCAAGCTTCCTCCATTATCTTTGGTAAATATAATTTTTGTCGTCCTCTGTTATTTCTTTTTGCATCCTGGTGAAAATTTCTTATGTCTTTCTATTAAAGTTGTCTTCTATCTTTTCTATCTTTGTCTCTAGATACTTTCTTTTTTTCCTTCTGTAGATTTCCACGATTTTCTTTCTTTGTTTAGCAAATTAATTTTTGGTTTCTTCTGTATTGTATCCAAGCATTTTATTTCTGGCTTAGTTTTGTTGTGTAATCCATTGGTGGTACTCATCATCAAACCATTTTTTAATTTTCTTCCTGGGCTTTTCTTTTATAATTCTTTTTGCGGCTACTTTTATTACACTTTCTATATTGCTTGATTACGTTGTAGTTAGTCCTATTATTTTTAATGTTTTGAATTTTCTCAGCGTATCTGAATTTTAAATGGGCTTTTATCAGCTAGTGGTCACTGTTTGCTTGTACTCTTCTATAACTCTTAATATTCTACAAACGTTTCCAGTTTCTAAGACAAATCGTCACTATCTGTGTTCATACTTGAGGACTGTGCCATGGACTTTGTCTTCTTCGACGGCTCGGAAACTGATTCTTATCTTTCCTGAAATTACGAACAGCTCTTGTGTCTTATTTACGGGGAGTTCCGGCACAAGCTGGCAACACTGCTCTTTATTCCTACTAGCGCCCATTCCGTTATCTGCTCGCGTCAGCTGGCCTAACCTTAGGCGATACGTTGTTTGGATTAATGTTTTACCTTTACTAGCTTGATTTTTAAGTTATTTGCTGTTTATACGTTAAACTATTGCTACTATTTTCTACTGAATGTCACTGCTCGCAATTAAATTTTACTACGTTCGCGTTAAAATCGGGAATTTGTAGGTGAAAAATCAATCGCATGCAAACAGTTTAGCACCAACGTTGCCAATCTGTTTTCCTAGCTTTGTGGTCTATTTTATAAATTTCTGTATTTCTGTTTTGCATTGTGACTGACAAATAAGTGAATTTTACTATGTCAAAGAAAAATATTACACGACTTGAATGCTTCACTAATAAATCATCAAGCATACTGATACGTTAGTATAGAAATAAAAAAGCAAATTCTTTACTTCTTAAGATAACTGCAAAAAATAAAAAACTTGATGTTATTCTGAAAGGACTCAATAGTGATAAAGAGATCAGAACCTAGAAACTCAAGTTATATTTTACCGCACCCAAAACTATGTTTTGTTGTAAGACCGGCCTTAATGTCAATCAACCTAAGCATTCGAAAACACACAGCCTAGAAGCCAGAAGTGTAAAATATTTTAAGATTCTACTTGCTTGTTGTTTGTTTTAGACTTTGAAACCAGCAAACAGACTTTTACCAAACTGCTTTTTATATTACAGGTTTTCTTTTGAATTGATACAAATTGAAATTGATAAGGTGCCTAAAATGAACTACTAGGTACATATTACAACTAAACCTGATACGTTTACCTATAATAAACTGTCGTCTGAGGCACTTTAACATTGATTCATGAAAATCTGTTGGGTATCCAACTTGATGGAGCTTTCAAAATATTGCAAAAGCAAGGGCACTTCTGTAAGAGGTTTCAAAGATTCTGTTGTGACACAATTGGTAAATAAAATTGGTTTACGAAACATTTGTTAAAGTTCTACTAACAAGTCAGACTATTTAAAAAATATATGCCAAGTCGGTTGAGTGTGGTCGGTTGCGGCTGGTGCTCAGACAGCCTCACGATCAGACGTCTTTGTTCCCAAACGTCATAGATTCTTGAAAATCAAATTTTGGAAAAAGTAACCATCTCATAGCTGTTCAATCAAAAAACCTTCGGTTCAAGATTGTAAAACCTTGTTTTTACAGCTGCTCCTAGTATTATCAGCTCCTTACTAAGTATTGATCCATCAGATGTAGATTATCTGAATGAGATCAATCAACTTTTAAATTCTTTCTTTTCTCTGTTGCTAAATGTAAATGAAGCCAAGCTATGTATAACGATCTAGAAAAATTTGAATGCTTGAATTAGACCCACAGCTACACAAATAAACGCTTGATCTACCTATATTTAAATTATCACTGAAATATACATTTAAAAATGATTGTAAGCCAGTACCTACACAATGAATCTACGCAAATAGCAAACAATCCACTGAAATAACTGCTTTAATATCTTTTTATCAAGATTTATTAAAATAGACGCAATCTATGATTTTTAATGTTATTAATTTTTTGTAGAAATAGTTGAAAGCTTACGTTGTTGGTTCGCTGCTTTTCAAAAGCTAAAACAACCAAGTTAGCTAATATTTGGTGTGTCGTTGAACGCTGCGAGCGATGTATTTATTCTAGTTAAAACAGAGAATGTAAACTTGCATAAAGCTGTACTGCATCCTAAAGTTTACACAGTGGCAAGTAGTTGGCAGGTATTTTCAAAGGCAACATAAATGTCTTGAAAAACCTTCCAGCTTTCAATTTCCTGTAAATAGAATATCGCCACTGTAATTTCTTCTTTAGACAGCAATAAGATTCCTGAAGAAGACAAATGTTTAATGCTTTATAATGTACAGAGTTCTATGGCATCTGCAACAGCTGTTAGCAATTCTTTGTTGTTGCTGGACCTTCTAATCTTTGATGTTAAAACTATAAAATTTTTAAGTGATGAGCTAGCCACTTCCCCATATACAGTAAAACCCGCTTAATAGAAGCTCGGTTATAAAAATATCCTACTTTAAGGAACAGAAATTCAATGTCCCAAATCAGTGCCATTTAATGCTTAACAAACTTTATCGATTAAAAGAAATAATATCGCATTATAGAATAATATTGGATAATGTAATAACTTCAGCATGAGAATTAACAAAAAAGTATCGGATTATGGAATAATCTAGAAAAAAATACTGGAAAGAAAAATACAATAATATATGTAGTCGACAAATTATGGTTTATGACTGATGTCACTTTATTGAAAGATAACGGTACAGGGGCGTCATAAATCTATCAATTTCTAATAATACATCTGAGGGTGAATGTTTCTTTGTACCATTGTTAAATTTACTTAAATTAGTTTTTAAGCCTTTTCTAAGGCTTTTAATCTTCTTTAAAGTATGTTGTTTAGCATTTTAAGATTTTGCCGGTAATTTCTTGTTACTTCCTCTTATATACATTTGTTTCTATTTAGGTACCATAAACAAAAATTTTAACGGATATTGTTCGCACAAACTAGTCACAAAACATGTCACTTTTAATATGAAATTAAATAAATCCTTAAATTGTGTTTATTTAAGCCTTATTCTAAGTACAGAGTTGCAAAGCTTTACTGTGGTTTCATCGAGAACAGGGATAACGTTTCTAAATGGTCTTCAGTACCTGGCCAGGAAGTAACAAGCGCTTGTTCTGTAATAAGAACGTTGATTTTAAACATTCTTAAAGTTTAGAACAATAAATAACAGATTTATTGTGTAACCATAAAAAATATTTTAAAATTACTGACTTTTTTTGTAAAAACATAATTTTAATTTAATTTATCGACATTGTAATTAAATTGGATTTAATGATTGTTTCAATAAATAATTAATACAGTATCCTTAAGTTTATTTTACTTAAAGCTGTGATAAATAACGCTGAAAGTTTTATAGTATAAACTTCAAGCTATGTGCAATAACTTCAATTTGTCTTGCAGAATTCTAACAATCGTAAAGTCGGTTAATGGAATATGCAGGTCATTGGAATAATTCTCTTTTGTCCAAACGCTATTCCAATAAGCGGGTTTTACTGTAGTACTTTGCTCAATTATTTCCTCGTAACACCTTTTTTTATGTCGAATTCTCTTGATCGATTTTATTACAGCTTTTATTGTCTTAGTGGAATCATTAAGAGTAGTTCCCCGTAGTTGTAAAAGCTGGTTCAGTTGTTTGTAATAACTTTCTCATAAAAACTAAACAAGGTCCAAACTGATGTGTTTTGATTACAGTTAGTAAATCGGTGTTTCGGTTACATCGTCATAACAACCGTTAATTTTAAAACATGGAAATTTTTTTTATAATTGTAATTATATTTTTTACATCTATAGGGTAAACACACCTAATTAAGTCCAGCTCCAACCGTCCACCAACGAATCAATTATTGTTTTATAAATAAACTATGGCACCATAAATAACCGAGATTTTTAGCTTTGTATTATCTACCATCCTTCGTTCTAAGGATAATGTTACATTCGTTCCGGTAAATAAAAGTTATATGTTAATTATTAGCATTTATTTACTGCCAGTACGTGATTGTGTTTACTACGACTGCCATTGAGTGCGTTTTTATTAACGAGA
Organism: Ignelater luminosus; assembly: GCA_011009095.1. Taxonomy (NCBI): domain Eukaryota; kingdom Metazoa; phylum Arthropoda; class Insecta; order Coleoptera; family Elateridae; genus Ignelater; species Ignelater luminosus. The sequence goes on along the minus strand of VTPC01090854.1, from coordinate 200,773 downwards.
AACGGTTGCATTCTAGGTAAGATTTGCGCATTTTTGTGGACATCATCGTAAAACTTTTTGTTTGGTAAATTAAAGCAATGGTCCTTCTTAATATTTAATACAAAAAATCCTGAATTTTAATTAAACAAATGTAGAAAATAAGGTAGGCAGGGCACCGGTATTCATAGATTCGTCTAGTCACCCGCTCGCCACCTGCCCCTGTCGTGCACTAGGTATTCCACAATACTGTGATTTTATATTATTGTTGCTCGAGTTTTTAATTAAATTTTGTTGATTAGCACCTACATTTATTAATCGTTCCATCATTTATTTGATGGTTATTATTCTCTTCAAAAAAAGTCTAATTTTAGGAAGTCAACATGTCCAAACAACCAACTTAAGTGAAAAATTAACTTTTAAAGAGTATCATGTAGAAAGTAGAAATTAAATTTATCTGTTTATTAATTATTTACTTATATTGTATTTGCATGTATTTTTTTTAATAAATTCTTTTCGTTTCAATAAATCGTTTATGAGCAAGTGCAAGAAAGGCATAAAATTGTTAAATTATTTTATGCTTATGGCGAGTAATGAAGATAACGCTAAAACAGATTTAATTTGCCAAACATGTGATCCGAATAAAGCTTCTAAGAACTCGTATGTAATTATTTAAGAAATAATCATACATCACGTTTATACGATGTTTATAGCTTTGTTTGTTTAAAAGGCGGCTACTAGGACCTTGACGGCGGATTTCTAGTAAATAGCGGCGGATTACGGGGCCAAAGTGTCGGTTTTAATGAATTATTTTTTTTTCTCATATAAAACTAAGCATTTACTGACTTTTGACGACTGAGTATGTATATCGTTTAAATATGCATAACTATACAGAAAGTTTCATTGATAAATATTATTTCGTTTTAAATTTAAACGAATTTGAACTTCAAATATTTTTTAGGGGGCAGAGGATTGGTGCTTTTACCCCAAAATGACTTCAATAACAAATGAAATTGTACATGAAAAGCGCTTTAGTTTCCTGTCACGTTGCTCTACAACTTGAGTTGCGAAAGCCTTGTTTTGAAACTTTTTAAAATTTTACTTAAATAAACGCAATTAAGCAGTTTCTCTAAATGACGCCCATTTGGATTTGACTCCAATTATTCAGAAGGCATCTCAAGGATGCATCCTAGTTCCTCGATTATTTATGATGTACATAAATGACGTATTGCATTAATTATCTCCCGTCTTGTGTGTTTATTGTGCAGATGGAAAATTTTGGAACAACTCGGTGCATACAGTTAGCAGTTTTAAACTACAAAATGTATTAAACATACTCGTATTATTGCCTGTTTCGAGTTAAATAAACAACCTAATTTAATGTAATTTAATTTCCTGTAATTTTTTGAATCAACTTATTATTAAACAATAATGAATTATTAACTAGACATGCAATTTATTTCGTTACTCAGGTAACCTAGTGCAGAGACTGCTGGGAGAGACTTTTGGTGGTTTGAAATCCATCTTAAACTGTAAGATGCTCTACACCCTCACCATTCTGTGAGGATATTGTACTACACGAAGATACATTTTTCAAAAGCCTCTACAATCATTTGTTAAATATTTAAAAAAATGTCTAAAGAAACAAGACCTTCTTTCAAATTAGTTTATAACAAAGATCCAGAAAATACCTGAGTCAGGCTGGTTATGGATATAAAAGCCATCCCTCTTTGCTTACGTGACACATAGATGAAACACAATATTAAGTGAACGTTGGATTACTGATTTATAAAAATGTAACTTCTCACTAGAATTGACAATCAAAACCATCATAACGACGTAATACGTTTTCATATTGAAACCTAACGAGCGTAAGTGCCTTTTTCTTTGATTTTTTATCTTGGGGTATTTTTTCTTCTGTAGTTACTCCTTAATGTCTTGTTGTAGTTTGTGTTTGTAAACAGTTTCCACTAAGGTTATCTACTAACCCTTCATTGTCTTCCTCGATAGAACATTTATCTGTATAAACGTTTGGTTTTAATGGCTTTTAAGAATGTATAATTGCAAAGTTTCTGGAAAGCTTTTTTCACCACTAAAGTAAATATAAACTCAAAACCAGCACTCACTAGTTACATCCACCGATTTCAAAAATTAAATTTTGTCAGTAAAGAAGTGTTACTATAAAAAATATACTATACCGACATCGTCTGTAGGATATAAATTGGTGTTACAACACTAAATTTACTTTTCCCTGAGAATAATAAAAATAATGCTTTACCATTTTCAAGTAACAGACTAGCTAAGATTCTAAAGAAATGAATACGCTTATTATATTATTTTTAAGCACTACAAGCCTAAAAGGCTCATGGTTTTCTTATCAGCTGTTTCTAGTTGCCAACCTTTAATTTCTTTATATCTTCATCCACCTCTCTTTTGGTCTTCCTTTCCTTTTTTTTTCACCAATCCGAAAATTTTCCTCAGGACCTTCCACTCCCAGATTTCGATTGTCAAATGCAAAGTTCACTATTGGTCTCACTATTGTTTCATGTGTTCTTATTTTTAATCTTTTTCATGTGAGCTTACTGCCAAATACACGTTTTAAGGAGTATAGGCATTTATTCCCCGCTATAAGTCTTGCCTGTATCTCATCTTGACTTCCCCAATTTGTCTCCATATGCCAGGCATTGGCTTTTCTTATGGTACAGCAAACCGGTTCTGTTTAATTTAGCGTCCCTCACTACTTTTTCCAGTGCGAAATTAAATGAAATTAATTAAAATATCTGTTTGCTGTATGAGTCAGAGTCAATCGGACCATGTCGATAATATTTTTTTGGATTCCAAGCTTTGTTAGTGCTTTGTACAGTTCTGTTCTCATAATCTTGTCATAGACCCGTTTAAAATCTATCAAAATCACGTTTGTTTCTTGTTGGTGTTCATGGCTTTCTGCTTGTAATTCTTTTAAAACATGATATTCTTTTACTATGCCATCCACCTTATCACTGAGTCTATTTTCCAGTGCCATCGCCAGTATTTTGTACACTATATTTAGAAGGGCTGCTTCTCTATAATTTTGACAATTTGTGGCGTCTTCTTTTTTTTAATATAGAGCATACACGTGCCTCAGTCCATACCTTCGGAACTCTTTCCTGTATCCATATGTTCTTTACAAGTTTATATATTCTCTCAGTTAGCAATCCTCTATAACTGAATTGTTTCTTTCACATCCTTTCCTTTTTCTTACTTCCTAATTTTTAAAATTGTCTTCCAAATAGTTTAGCATTTCCTCTTCATTTCTTTACTTTTTCTCTAATAATGTTCTTACACTGTTTCCTTGCTTTTGTGTACCCGGTCTTTGCTTCTTCTGTGTTCATTTGTATTCAGTTTATTCTTGCTTCATTCTGTTTCTGTACTTTCTCCTTGCAATCTTTGAAACCATGGCTTCTTTGTTACCTTTTCAAAATTTTTGAAACATTGCAATGTTTCAAAAATTTCACTGTGGACCAGAAAACCAGTAAAAGTGGCCAAAAGTCAAAATCCGCATCGAAACATGATATGATTATTATTAAATTTAAAACCTTGAAAGCAGTTATAGCAACAATATTTTGTTGATTGCATTATTTTTGCATCAGTTATAATAAGATTAAGTAAAAACATATATTGAAATTTCTGTTCATCTCTTTTTGCTTTATAGTTGATATAATCAAGTTTTATATTATTTTCCGGATTTCTAGTATATTAATATATTGAGAAAAGGTCAAGAATGAACAATATATTACATAAAATGAAAGAAAGCAACAATAAATTATGATATATTAAATTCCTCTTGTATTCTCACTAGCATACTAATCATAACTACCCATTTCCGACTTACCATTCTCCGAGATTCCACCTTCTAGAAGGGAAACTTTAATGGTATATACTGCGTATGGTATGTAATTTAAGAAAAAGTTGCTACTTCTTGCTACTCTTGCTATATAACTTAAACACAAATCATCGCGCACATTTAAAGATCTATACCGATTCCACAAGAGGTAAAAGATTTATTTGCTATTCCCGACTTAAACAGTTCTAATTTCAATCACGATCATAATTCAGAAGAATTAGAAAAAGAATCTGTAAATTTAGGAATTTTAGACACATTTATTTATTTAAATGATCTTCAATCGTCAGAAGAAAAAGTAGATAGTAAAAACAAGCAGCAAAATAAAATATGAATTAAGTTAAACATTAGTTTATCTGATTCTAAAATTGTGAGAGGCGAGGGGAACGTTAAAAAAGCTCCCAGTTTCGTGTGAACTCACGCTAAAACAATGTCCTGATTTGTGAGAGGCAAGGGGACTCACGCTAAAAAAGCACCCCGCAACAAGGGATCTGAAATTGAACTGCAACCTCCGCGTTGTAGATCCTAGAAACTACAATGTTTGTCGGTTATAATTGTAGTTGTTTTAGTTCAAAAATCAAATTTTTATTTATTGTCTATCAGGGTTCATTATTCCAAATTTTATAATTCTCTTGTTACAACTTTCTCGAATCAGAAATCAAACCAAATATCAAGTTTCAGCATAATCAGAGCTCTTTTAACATTTTCAGCGCCCATTTTTAATTCACCATTTTCAAATTCTACCAAATTTGGTCACTTTTTAGTTTTTGGCTGAAAAAAATTGTTTATATTTCTCTTTAGCTCCATATTAAATCCGCTATTTTCAATAATATATAAAAATTTCTTTACATCTAAAACAGTAATTTCAAGTGTATCGAACTATCTTTTAATATCAGAAATGAAATCAACGATGCCGAAAACTTTATATAACTGTGTCATTGCTAGTTATTGTACGTGTTTTACGAGATATTGAATTTTGGTGACTTTTACTGGTCTCCTGACCCACTGTGCTTTGAGCTATTACTATTTATTTGCCAATTTTCTTCAATATCGTCTATCTTCCTGTTCCTAAGCTGGTTTGCTGCAGAGCAGTATCTCATATTCATTCTTATCCTCTTTATTTTCTAATCTTATTATCCATTTAGCCTTATTTTTCTGGTATCTTAAGTTCTTTGCTTTTGATAATACTAATTTTATTTTCATTCCTACCAAAAAATGGACAGAATCCACATTTGGGCCTTTGTAACTTCTCATTTTATTAATACATTCCTCGTAGTCTTTTTGTATCAAAATGTGGTCTATTTGATTGACGTGAGTTCTATCTGGGGACCTCCAGGTTCCTTTGTGGATCACCTTTTTCTGAATATTCTTACTTTTCATTTTCAATCCTTTTTTCTTAGCAAAATCTATGAGCCATAGTCTATTTAACAAAGTAAGGTCATGTTTGCTGAATTTTCTATTACCGATTGATATACTTCTTTCTTCGCTATCTTTGAATTTGCATTGCCCAGCACAATTTTGAAATCATATACAGGAATCTTGTCGTACTCTGTCTAACTTATTATAGTATCATTCCTTGATGTCTATGGATTTATCTTCCGATGGCACATGTACATCTAATACTGATTTGTAAGTATTTTCCTCTTAGTCTTAAGTAACACATTATTTCTAGTACAGGTTTAAATTCTACTGCCGTTGCTTTCAGACTCTTGTTTATTAGGAAACATGTGCCAAGGTATCTATTTCCCCCTCCACTTTTAAAAAGTATATAATCCTCCAGCTTCACTAAGTCATTGCCTTTGAGTTTGGTTTCCTCTAAGGGCTACCACATCCATTCCAAGTTTTTTTACATTCATTACTTAGTTGCTTTAGGGGTTCCGTTTCATATACGCCTCTCACACTCCATGTTCTTATAAAAATATTTTGTGCAATTTTGGTGCTCAATTGCTTCTGTTGATTTTCTTTTCTGGTATACCTATTTCTTTCCGGTTTCGTATTATTGTTTTGTCCATACACTTTTTTGAATCCCTTTTCCTCGCTTCGTTCATTTCCTTATGCATTTTCTCACCTATCTTATTTACTTTTTTTTGGTGTGCTGTTTTCGTTATTTTTTTAATTGTTTACTTAAGCTTTCTAAAGATCTTCCAATTACTAGTTTATTGTACTAAGTTTAAGCTCGGTAACCCTTATTCCTGACTGTTAATTATTTTATGTAGTGTGCAGGTGAAACTGGATGGACTGTATAAATTAAATTAAACTTGAAAACCTTTCAATACATTTATTTTGATATGAAAAGAACTACAACACACGCATAATGAGAGCTGGAACACAACTGCTATTTTATTACGTTTTCTAATAACAAAATTGCAAGACATGGTCATGCCTATCATAAAAATGTTGTAAAATATAAAATAAATTTTACAGCCCTAAAATATTTTCTAAAGTATGAATTCATTGTTTAGTCATTAAAAAAAATTATGTTAGTGTTTTTAACACTGACTTCTTTTATTTGTGGTACTAACAGCTTTCTTTCTTCCTGTATATTTTTTGGATAGTCTTCTTCAATCTATATTCGGGGTCCTTTACGTTCTTTGCTTTCTTAAGAATCTCTGTTTTAGTACTTTCCTTTATAAAGCTTACCAATATCGGCCTCTTTTTTGCGCAGAGTATTTACCAATTTTTTAAATTTCATCTACGTATTTCATCTTCTCAATATTTACGCCTATTTCGTCTATTATCTTCCCAATCTTTCTTTCAATATTTTCATATTTATCATCAGTAGCTCCATTTATAATTACATTATTTTTTCCAATTTCTCTTTTCAGTTTTCCTATTCTTTCTTCCTACTTTACCATCTGTTTTTTTAACCTCACATTTTCTTCCCTTATCTGTTTCATTTTCAATTTCCATTTTTGATTCAGTTCTGCTATATTTCCATTTAACTGGTGGAACATTGATTCTATCCTGACCACATCTACAATTTAATTTTTAATTTTTTTTATTATTGTCTTCAGGAATCGCAAAAGAGGTAGTCCCCAGTCAACCCGTCGAAGCTCTATCCTCTATCGATACCGTAGTAGGTTGATATTCCTCACCTCCGATTCTTTCCTCTCATTTTGGATTTTTTTTATAATCTGGCAATATCGCCGTCAGGTCGTGTCTATCTTCGCGGCTGATACCGTCCGCTGACCTCTAACCTTACTAGGCTTCACTATTATCTTACTATTGTTTAATGTTTATTTATTCGACTTAATCTATCACTCTATCATTTGTCGTTTCGTTATAATTGTTTTCCTCTGTACCTTTCGATTTACCGGGTTTAATGCAGGAGGAAAATCGACCGGAACATGTCTAAAATAAATAAATAATTTATAAAAAATTTACTTATTGTTTATCAGATTAGGAAAATTATGTATAAGGAGCAATTATCACTTATTAAAAGCAAGTTCCTCCCTTTGAAACTGTATTGTACCTTAGTAAATATTTAAGTTTCGTAGATAATATTCATTACATCTACAACAGTTAATACTGCAAAATTTGTAGTAAACAAAATAACCATGAACAAAGTCCTGAAGTCTTGCAATTTGTTTGCAAACGTCCAGGAAGTAAGTTTATTGTTCGACAATGTGGCAACATGTGTCCATGTCAATTTCCAACGCTGTAGCAAAAACAATTTATAAATTGATTCACAAGGGAAAAGATTACTTATTAAGGATATGCTCATTCGATACAGATTTATAAAATTATAATATTAAAAACATTATTTTATTTATAATTACTTATTATGTGGAGCAGTTTCTTCTTGATGACGGTGTTTTTGAGTCGGGCGCCAGATTTGGTTAAATGGTTTACTGCTCCTCCTCGTTCTTGGTTCGGTCAAACGAGAACTCATGGGTAGCTGTGGAGATCCGCTTGTCCGAGGGTTAATCGGCTGTAAGAAACTCAAAATAGGAAAACTAAACATTAAAACGAAACGTTCAAGTAGTATAAACTGAATCTATTGTACTCAAATCCCAAACTATACACAAATACAGACAGTACAAGCTAATCGGAGTTTAAGCCAAGCTGAGTGCAAGCGAGTTGGGTTAATGCTCTATCAAAGGAATCCGATTAAGTGCCATAAAGAGATAGAGGGGAATTGGGAAATCGTCGAGGAATATTCCAAGCAAAGCGGCGGCGGTCCCTGCGTGATACAATCTTGCCAACAATAACGGCTCGTTCTAAGAACAGCAACGATGCCGGACAAGTGATTATGATAATCTGTCCGAAACCGATCAGCTCAAATGACAGTGGTGTCAGTCGGATCACGAGTGAGGCTACAGGACAGAGCCTACCAGTAACGATGGCTCACTCTGCGGACAGCGTTTGTAGCTTGGCCGAAACTGGCCGACTCTATTGACAACGGTGTCAGTGGGGTTACGAATAGGAGTTCAGGACGGAACGATTGAAATATGGGCACCTCGGAAGCTTTTGGGCGTACCAAGCACTTTACTAAAACTTGAAGATTGGTAGTACTGGTTCGCGCTAAATTATTCTACAAACTGTCGCTCCGGCCGGCAAGCGCTCATACTTATACCAGTCAGTTTCACACACTAGTGAGTTTGGAGAGCGGGGACGCTACCAGTGAGGTAGATTGTTATCCGCGTGGGGAATCGACGTACGGCGGCTAACATTGCAGATATTAAATTGAATAGAATACTTGATATAACGGCAGATTAACTGAATTAAATTAAAATTAAATTAAATATTATTAATATGGAGTTCCACAAAGATACATAAAAAAGTATGTAACCTACAAACCTAAAGCGTGCTGATTATCGGTTGCTACAACATTTACAAAGTTGAATGGTTCTAGTACAGATAATTCTATTAACACCGATATTGCTCAAGTCACTTCCATATTGCTAGTATACCTTTTAGTGTCAAGGGTCGTGAAGCTTTTACTATATGCAAAGTTTACTAAATCTTGAACTGAACTGTACTATACGTCTCTATCGCAGATGTTAGTAATCGAGAAAAAAAAGTTGATTTTTTACTGAACAACCTAACATGTAGGTAATGTTTTAAGAAGGATTCCTATAAAGCTATAAAAAACTAGATAGTAGTATACCTAAACTTCTCAAGAGATTAACATGTTTTAATATGCCATTTCTTACCAGACGAACTTTGAAGCTATGAATATGCTGGCACATTGTTAGAAAAAGAAGAGAAATTCTGAGAAGAATTAGATTCTTATGATATGATTAGGCCTCAAGGCTGAAAATACTTATAGATTATAATATTCAACATGTTTAAATTTTACAAAACTAATTCGAACATTAATAATCTTTATAATTCTAATAAGTGTAGGAAAGGTGGAAAATCAGTTTGAACACCTTTGACCGATCTTCATACTACAGATTTTTAATTATTGAATAATATAAAGAATTACGCCCGTCATCTTTTCTCGAATTTTGGTTAACAGTTCTAGATCAAATTTGAATATCCAAGAGCAGATATATTACGCACATAGACAGGCAATGTACACGTTTGCTAACTTGCTTACAACAACCAAATGTTGCAGGGGATAGAAATTCAAACAAGCTGAAATTACCAAAGAAATTGCCTGTTCCTGTAGACAAGATTTAAAACTCCATAAACATGCACGTTGCTGCTGAATAATTCCCTTTAAAAGGTTAAGCCAAGATTTTATTATTCGATTGTGTTAATTAAGAAGAGTAAAAGTAAAGCTATCCTAAAAACAAGGTTTGTTTATTTAAATAAAAAGTTATGCTAATGATGAACCCGGCTTTGTTGTACATAAAACAAAATGAAATTTTACATTATGAAGAAAATCAGAACAAAAAATCTTAAAATAGTCAAGTACTTTCACGTTAAGCGAATTGGATTACCGTTCTCACAATTTATTTTCTTGAAAGTAAACAAAAATACGTAATAAAGAAAGAATTAGAATTCAATGACGCAGAAGTGAATCAAAATAAAAGCAAAAAATTAATAACATTATCTTCCACATTTAAAATTTCATTACGACGCAGATATTTGAATTGTGATTAATGTCAACTAGTTTAAATGTTTCTAGTTAAATAAAATTACTATATAGCCGGTGATTTTTGCAACCACAACATCTAATGCGAAAAACCGATAGTTCTCTAATAGCAGGACATTAGAAAACGAACTACTTTTCGTGTTTTTTTTAAATTGTAGCACAATACCCAATAAAAGAATTTTCAAAAGCTTCTCAGAAAAATAAATACGCATTTTTCACTAGCAAATATTTAGATTGTCTCAAAGAGCTTTAATTAAAGGAAATAATTAGTTAGATCTGACTCTTCCCCGTCTCATAGCAACCAGTAGTGCCGTACTGTTTACTCGTAGCTATTTATGTCGACAGTGCTATTCAGATAACCTTTTTTTATTCTAAAAAAGCTAAGTTTTACACAAATAGAGATAATTGAGAGTCAAACTCATTAGCATGTCTGTCAGGAACAGGCTCATTAGTAAAGGGTGTTGTAAGATGCTGTTTAAACTCCTTGTTATTAAATTGCCGCATGTAATCTTCCTTAATAAGCGCAACTCATTTTGATGGTATTCATGTTGCGAGCAGACACATATATACATTAAATTAGTTGCTTGTTTTAAGTTAATGCTCTGAGTGTTATTTGTTAAGAAATGCGATGTTAGTAGTGTTACTAAAATAGTCTGGCGAAAATTTGCATTTGCATATACGCATCAAAACTACTTGACAGGAAAACATTTTCAGGGTTAATTCTTATATTCACGAATTCTATAATAAATGCGGAATACAAAAGTTCAGTTTCTAGCATGAGCGCTTTCTTAACTTCTATCTATTTTCCATTGGGTAAAGCAGGCAGCTTATGTTGCTTTCAACTTTCTATAAAAAGCAAAACTAAAATGAAATACTCTAACATCGGACCCATTAACAACATTAAATAATGTACTAGTTGGAATATAACGAAGCTAAATTTAATTATTCATTTCGCTGATAATTTTGCTTCTGGCTTATTTGTTTATGTACACGACATAAAATACATGAAAACAGTTTTGGTTTAACCAAAAAGTTTTAAGAGGAAAGAGAAAATTACAAACATTATAAAGATTGATGTTTTCCGAAGGCGTCCTGTAGGATCATTCGATTGTTGTTGAGTTTTAAAATAAATTTAAGGAAAGAAATTTCACAGCCGAAGTTAAAACGTGTGTTGTACAAGTACTAAAAAATAACGTTCTGGAAAACGTGAAAATAAATGAAGAACATCTCCAAAGGGCAAAAAGATATAAAATAAAAAATGCTATGCGGATGTAATAAAACTGCTGCTGCCGAATCAAATAGACGAAGAATAAACATACAAAGAATAATTCAATAAAAAACACCTATACAAAGGTTCCATGACAAATAAAAGGATATCTTTGTAATACAACGCTTCCTTTATTGTAGATATGCTCTACAATAATTTTTTCCCTGTGTACTACTGATACTATGAAATATGTAATACAAAAATAGAAAAGAACTGAAATGTACTAGATGAGATTTTATGTTTAACAAAACTTTCATCATAATATACTTGAAATTCTAAAATGGATATTATTGTGGTAGTACTAAACAAAATTTTGTTGCCTTATTTTTCGATAAGTGCTATAAATGTAAAGCCATTTGTTAATTACTAAAAGGCTTGAAATAATGGAAAATCAATTCTGTTCCTGCAAGAAGTTATTTGTAAATAATACCCTGCGTGTAAATAATTAATAAGGTTTGCTGTTAATGTTTGAACTTCATTGTATTAAATCCAATACACTAGAACTTTTGATGAGAAACCATGACCTATTTGTCGGAGTGTTTCAGAAAAACGTCGGCTCTTTTCCAATGGGAATAAGTATTTATCTTGCTTGTTTACTGATGTCAACAGTAGTGTGGAGAAAAATACACAGACGAAAATAAGAAATAAATTAAAATAAGAAATCTGATAGCAAACCTTGCGATAAAAATGACAAGCCGTTTGATACCTAAAATGTAAACATTTGCAACGTTCGTATGACTTATTTAAATCAAATCAAAAATATAAAAACTAGCTCGATGCACATTAAAAGTTAATACGACATTCAAAGATTGTAAAAAAGTAAACAATCGAGAATAATAGATTTTTATTTATTATTTACAAAACCAAGTAGATTGCGTATGTATGGAATAAACTGTAATCACTAGAATGCATCAAAAGTCTGGTCATATGCACAGAATATCAGTGGAGATTATAGTAAATATGATCATAATGACACTCTTAGGTCTGCACAGGCCGCAGCAAGAAAAATTTTATTTACAACTGGACCTCAACATTTTTTTCTTTGCACCTTATTTCACCGAATTTGGCGCCCCTCTAGAGTTTCTTGTTACAATGCGTAACAGTAACATTTTAAAATGATCTGGTTTTGGTTATACAACATTTGTTGTAAAATTTCTTTTCGATAACAGATCTATCAAACTATCCTGGCGCGACAAAAAAATTAAGATTTCTAGAAAAATTGTTTCACGGTACCTTGGAACAGACCAGTTGTACATTGGGACAGTACGGTTGTACAAGGGAAAAACCCATCAAATTCCAGTTTTACAGTAACCAACGACCCCAAATGATTTTCAAAGAAATTATCACTGGAAACTAAAGATAAAGACAAGAGACATTAGTTGAAATAGCTGTATAATAAAAAGTTAACGTACCTAATAAAAAAGCATGTAATTAAGGCAATGAAATAAAATTTAAGAATATTTACAATAAAAACATTAATTATGTTATAAAACCTAATTAGGAAATGTTGAATTTGTTAAAACAAAAGTTAAATTTAAATTGTTCGTGCTGTCTAGAAGACATTCCGGGAGTTATGGGCTTTGGTAGCTTGAACAAGACGTTGTCACGAGGCACAGTGTACGGTTCATGATAGTCATTCACGAACAAATTGTTACTTCTTTTGGATTTTTTCAAGAATTTCATTTCATAGTCCTCATTTTCATCTTTGGGAGATTTTATGACACCGAAGGAGTGTTTGAGCGACTTTTGTCTTATAAGTTTCATAACGACAAAATCCCTCGAATCGTAACTTTCTGACTTCTCTTCTTCCGGATTTATCTCTATATCTGAGCCATCATCAACCTCCATTGAACTATTACTTTCTTGTTCTGCCTCCCGAATAAAATCTAATTTTCTAATAGCACTGTGTTTATTTTAATTTTTTAAACAGTTCTCTGCCATGTATAGTATTTTTAGGTTTCCGTCAATAAATTTTTCCTTCTGGGGAGTGACTGTCAGAATGCTTGTTCTTCCCGGTCTCCTACCACGTCCATCTCTTTCTCATGGCGGAGGTTTTGGGAAGGAGAGAATTTCCTCTGAAGTAACGACCTTACTGCCTGACATTGAAGGAGTTGAGTGTTTTCTTGAACATCGGGTTCATGAAACGGAACATTCGAATTTTCAGTTGGAGCAGCCTATTACCTATCAGTTACGAAATATGACACGAATTCTTTTTTCTTAAAAATATTTCTGTTCATCAGATACACCCTGACATCTCAAAACCACTTAAAATGTTGTGCGTCGTAAATGCTTTGGCGTAGACACTTTCTAGTAAGGAAGCTATGTGAAAAATATCTGATGCTTTTGCAAGGTGTGTTGCCATTCAATCGTCTAGAGCACGATTGTAATAGATTTTTAAGGGCCGAAAAAACGTGCTGTCCAAGGGCTGCAACTTATGTTCGGTATGAGGTTGAAAAGTCAACATGCAATTATTGTTCGCCTTTGCCTTATTGCTTCAATTCTGCAATGGCTGCTGTGGTTGTCCAATACCAACAGTACCGCGTTGGCAGCAGTGGGTTTTACGTAATGGATAAAGTGGTCCAAATACTCAATAAAAATAGCGCCATTGGTGCAGTCAGACGGATTAGCTACTCCCGCGGAATCAGGAGGAGCACCTAACACCATGTGGTTCTTAAAGTGCCCTCGAGCAAACACAAACATCTGTGGCACATGGCTGCCAAAAATTATTGTTACTGTGATACCTCTCTCTCTTGACGTAACTGCAATTACTTGTTTTTCTTCTTTGGAAGCAACTATCTTCCCGAGATTCTGTACAGTAGTAAGGCCGTTTTTATCTAAGTTGTAAACCTTGTTGGCTAAAACGGTCCGTATTGTGTGTGGCAATCAGACAAACTATTGAAAAATGCATTTACATTGAAACAAACTAAACCTGTACCACGAGATAAAGTAGTTTCTTCCATTTTTTCACCTTTTTATAAAATCCCTGCAGCGGCTGTCTCCAATAAGTTTGTCTTCGTCCCATTTTGAAGAGTAATTAATATTGTTTGTTAGTTCACAGTGCAAATGGGCCCCAGCTTTGACGTACTCTACTATCAAGTTTTCCTCTTCTTCACTACTTTTACCTTGCACTTATTTTGGTAAATGAATACTTCCCTTCCTGAAGCTTTGAACTCTTAAACATGCCATTGAAGTTTTGTAGATTTTACAAGCTTCCTCAAAGATCATGCTGTTGACAGCTACAGCCTCCGCCGCTATTCTTAAGTTTTCGGCGTTTATAGGTGCTCTTCGAACACCTTTACTTCGAAGCATTATCTGAAACAGGCAATTCATTCCATTAATCTCTATGTTCTTAAAATTAAGACTTTTACTTAAAAAAGTGAGGAAAAGCAAAAAATCACGATGTTCCACGGTACAACCTGTTCGTTGTTCCAAGGTGCAACTACCATCAAAAAATTTTTGAAAGAAAAAACATCTCTGCTAGGCTATATTTAGAACGACAAAACAAATATGGATATATTATACATACCTTAATGTAAAAAGTGTTAGCAAGATGAATTCAAAAAAAATTTCGTACTATTGTTTAAACTGATACACAGAACAGCTGAAAAAAACTTTTTGACCTCGAAAACGTAACGGCGCATCAAAACAAACGTAAAATCAGAAAAATGAGCCCAACACGTGAGATTTACACACTAATCAGCTGTTGAAAATGTAGTAATCGTTTGTTCGGGTACAATGCTACACATCTCTGATTAAATAAGCATTATGAGCCACTAGCAAAAACGGCTTTAGCGAAAGATATAGAAATTCCAAAAATTGCCGTAAGACTTCTTCTAGGGAAATGATATGTACTGTAAAACTAGTAATTTGTTATGTGAAAAGCAAAATTCCAAATCTTCCACTTTCTTTCTTTTTGTGTATGTGTCTTAATGATAACATTTTTGAACTGTTTTCATACATACATAAATGCCCGCATTTTTAGAACCTTTATGGTAAAATTTATCTCCAACAAACAATTTTCCTGATACTGAATTCCTGCACTGTGCTCTGAAGCTTTTCTTAAATCTTTTCTTAGTTCATTTTAGGTTTTGCCGACTTCTAGTAAAGCGTAACTTTGCAGTGACTGCTCTTCCTAATTTTATTTTATTACAAGGGATTGTGTATATTTAATACCTGCAGAAACAGGTAACAGTGTAAATGACGTCTTGCATGGTTTTTAGTATAGACAGAATTTACCCAACGATAATTCGCTGACGAGCATCTAAACCAGCCTCTTTCAATATTGTGCTTTCATTAACTGAGTCGGCACCTACATATTGCTGCATTGACTTTACATTTGTCATTTTGTGTCTTGAAATCTAGAAGCTTTCCACTCAAAGATTCACTAATAGCACCATAACCATTAAAACTGTTTTAACGTCTTCCGTTACCTCTCTGCTTCGTGCTCTTTTCTTTGGTTTGTGCCAGTGTATGGCTAAGGCTTTATCGAAAAACGTCTTCTGTGACGTGTGTAAAGCACTACCCAAAAGGTCGGTAATGCAAACAGATTTATTGTCTTATTTTTCAAACATACATGTGGAGTAATTAAATTCTGTTGTGGTTCCTTGTAGGGTTTAAGACTTTAATATTTGCTAGACGAGAAAGTACATAGCGGGAAACCTAAATTGAAATTTAAGTTTTGTTAATATTTGTCGTTTATTATTATTTAACAAATGTAACCAGAAAGTCTCAAACTTAATTGTATAACTAAAAGTGAGACACAATTAGGAAGTACTTTTACACTTGAAACTTCAAAATTTGGCAAATTCACGATATAAGACAATTTTGCTTTTAATACATATGAAGGATACAGACTTTAACTTATCCAGAACAAACAGGAATTCGTCTCACGTTGATTACAATAGATCAAGTGATGTATGAACCTACCCTTATCACTCTTGTAAGTTATAACGCTTCAGTATTTATGCGTAACATACTAGATCAATCCTATTCAAAAACACCGAAAAATTAAGTAAAATCAAACAAAGTTAAATCAGAGACAAAAGACAAATCTAATCATTCTAACACCAGTAATTTAAAGAAATAACTTAGCACAAACGTTAGTTTTTTATCAGCAAGTGTGAATAAATACAAAGAAATATTTGTTATTCAAGTTATAAACTAAACCGAAGCTGTTTAAAAGATACGATAATAAACAAATTAAGACATAAGTCATTTTGCAATGCGCGAACATCTCCATAACATTTAAAACTTAAAGTTTCCAATTTATTATTTTACGGCAATATCAGCCTTTAATTTGTAAACACAGATCGCTGTCCTGTTTCTAACCCTAACGGGAATACCGATTTTACTTGACTTGAGATTCGTAAAGGATCTATAGGAAAAATGCTCAAGCAAAGACTACGATCAAAGATGAGGGAAAAAATTAATACAAGAGTAAAGTGTTAGACGGAAACTATGAAAAACTGTTTTTTATAATCAATACTTTGTATGTTCGTCTATAATTATACATATTCAAGACTGAATCGAATATAAAGAGCTATAAATTAAATGTAGAATTGCTAATATAGCAATACTTAAATCCCACTGTTAATTTTAATAATTAATAATGAACTTTGTTAATTATTGAAATGTCTTCAGGGTTAAATGTAAAATTAGTTTCATGTGGCTATAAATGAAAGGAAAGTAAATATTTCTTTTTTATGCCTACTTTTAATAGCTGGAATTCAAAAGTTGGAATATTAAAGGGAAATAAATGAACGAAAATTTTAATATTTAAACGGTTCTTTAATTTTCTTTCGAATTTCATTTTTAGTTAAACTGCAATTTCTTTAAATAATCCTTCTAATATTCATTATACAATTAAAGTAATAACACGATTGGTAGCCGAAAGCGACGTGATAACTGAAATTCTTAATCACTGCTCTTATATTAAATTACGTTAAGACTTAGTAGATATCGAGAAACATAGCGTTTATGAAAACGCACAGTCTACTTTAAGTGTAACATCCCTTCCGACATCATAAACACGTTCAGTATTTTTAACATTCTAACATACAACACAAAGGATTACAAAGTTACAAGAGAATTAGCGGTAAATATACAGAACTAGGAAGTTAATTTAGCTCTACCTTATTTCCTAATTAGGTCACTGATGTCTACTTCATTGTTGTTATTGGCAGCTGTAATATTCATCGTACATATTTCTAATTTTATATCTTCAAGAATTAACCAATATTATCTTGTAATAAGATTTACCTACTGATGTTGCTCGAGGAGTAGTAGCAAGGTTATAGTAACAATGTACAGATTTCTGTATACAATTTAACAAGTTGAAACCTGAAATACGATCTCATTGATGCAATATACAGGATAACATGGTAACGTACGCAATCAAAATTTTCTGTTATTACCCCTAATGTCTTTCGTATTACCTCATGCAAGAAACGTCAGAAGCAGAATATTCCCTTGTATATGTTCTTAATATCATTAATTAATTTCTGCCAGACAAACATTAACATACCTCAATTTATAATTCCGCTGAAGCTTTTCTAATAGTTAGTTGAACGTGAATGAAAGTTACCTCTGCCTATTACGTTTCTTCCGTTTTTTGTATAGCCGAGTAGATCACCATCAATGAATCCATTTAATTGCACTTATATTTTTTTAATTAATGTGATGAATTAAAACATTGTAACATATACACAAAGTAAAACAGCAAGTGTTGCAAGAATTAAAACAGGAAATGACATTACTGGCTAATATGTCCAGAAAAAGTGCTGGTGCCTTGGATATCAAAAGATGCCCAGTATAGCTTAAAGCGTTTTGATGTAGGGAAAGTGTCCAACGTTTAAAGCTAAGTTGAATTCAATATGGATGCCTTGTCAGTTTATAATAACAATATGGTCTACAATGACAACAATGATTTTTAATGCCGAGAAAGTCCCTGTAATCATGGTGGGTATGTACATATGTACGTAGTATAATCTTGTTTTGTAAACGTGCAGAATGTAAATGTCAGATAAGGGAATAAACAAAGCAGCGCCTGAGACACTGAATTCCAGCCAAAACAACAGGTGCCGTTTTAGTAGAAGTTTCATACCCTAAAATCAGTCAATATTCTTGAATCCGTGGTAATGCTCTATAAGAATTCTGGGGTTAAATGGATTTTAATATTTAACACAATTGTTTACTTGGTAAACAGTATCATTTGCATTTGAAGATTAGTCAAGAAAAATTAAATTCCAATTATAACAAAAAGTTCTAACTGAGATGATAATGCCAATGATGCCACCACGAAGTAAACTGACAGAAAAGGTATGTTTCAAGCTTTTTTGATTTAATGTGTTTTCCAAAGCTATCAAGATTTCAGAACAGGATAGGCTTGCAAGCTTTTCTTAAAAATTTTCTACAATAATCATAACAAATGATAAGTTTTTAAATTAATATTGAATAAATATATTAAATAAAACTGATGGATTACCAAAAATGTCTAATAGTAACCAGATTTTTAACCAAAACATCACAAGAATGAACCAGCATTCATATAGTCTGTTTAACGGGAATAATGCGGCTGGACAGCGTCCTCTAGCAAAGAGTTAAAAGACACAAGCAGGTTGGTTCTCAGTAAATAAGTAGCTTGTACTATCTTACATTTTTCCACACAAAAGGGGTATTCTCTTCAATTAGCGCAAGATTATAGAACGACATGCCTGAATCGTCAAAATTATTTTTGAGAACTGTTGCTATTGTTGCTATATCATCTGGTAAATTTGAACAGAATCTTAGCGCTTTGAATTATTTAGTAAAGCAATAGACTAGTACACAAAACATTCCGCCTGTAAGATTTTGTAAAAACGAAACACAAAACTTGTGACGTTATCTGGAAGTTATTCGAACAACTTTTATATTTCTTCTTTACTTTTAATAACGGTTTGAGAAAAGCTTGTCTTATCAGAGTTAACTCTGGTTAGAAAAACGCATGTCTTATGCGGTTCAGGTCGTGCACTAAAGAACTACTAATAGTAGTTGCAATGCCAAAAGTGGGCGTGAATGCTGTTTGTGAATTTTTCAAATACGTAACACAATTAGATTTACTTCAATTCAATTAACAAATGTGGAACTAAAACTATAAAACAATTGCGTTTTGTTTTATTGTTTGTATATAAGGAAAACAGTACTAGTTCCAATATACTGCCTTGAGAAACGCCATTCTTGATTCTTCTCAAGTTTGATAGCTTGTTACAAAACACTTACTCAAAAAAGATCTCAGCAGCGACCTTGAGCGCAGGTAAGCAAGCTATAAGCGAATAAGAATTCAGGCAAAGATCTTTTAAGCTGCGATACCAAATTGTATAAAGTGATAGCTACTAATAGAAATTGTAAATAACAAACCTAATGCTTTATCGCATTTACAATAATTTAGAAAACAAAATTAGAAAAGTTACATTTTTAATTACTAATAATATTTAAAGTGATTAACGTCAAAAGAAATAAACAAGAGATAATAGAAATATCGATGATAACCGGTCGCAGTGCTAAGGTGCAGAATGAGTAACAAAGCAGGTCCTTCACGCCCCAAGCGTAAACTGTCTTATGAATGCCCGGAGGCCACTAACTGACGAAGAACTCGAAAGAAAATACATCTTTACCTCCAGCATAGCGATTTTCTTTCAACTGACCCCGAATATTTTCCTTCAGACTCTGATTCAAACGATAAAAAATTAGGTCATAATTACGACTACGCCATCTGGTTGCAATCCTGATCCCAACAAAGAAATATTGATGCCAATGATTTCCATACACGGCTACAACCGTAATACCCTTCAGAAGAAAACTGGAAATGTTAGGTGACTTCATTACCTTTTTCGTTACTGCTTGAAGATGAATCTCTGAAACATATAGCGAAGGAAATCATCAAGTATGTTGTTGCTGTCTTAATTGCCATTTCGTCAGAGGAATCAAAGATAGCAGCGTAGAAAGAGCTTCGTATATTCTTAGCCCTTCTACTGCCCGTGGAAACAACTGTCCCTAGAGAGAAAGACTACTGGAAAACCGTTCGATTGTGTTTGCAGTTTTTTTTTTGGACAGGGATGGTGTTGAACCAAGTCGGGACAATCTTGCAAGGATCAGACCACTACTTGATTATTTTCACATCAAGATGTTTGCAGTTTATTATCCCGGTAAACAACCACATTTAATTTTCATGTATACACTGACGTAAATGATGAGGGATTTAATCGAGCGGGTCACGCCAGTAAGGTAGTAATGAAGCTATTGAGGGGAAACCTAAATCAAGGTTATGCATTGTATAATGACAACTTCTACAACAATTGTCCTTTAGTGGATAAGCTTCTTTGAACATGATACCTATAATTGTACAGGAACATTACGTTCCAATCTAAAGAGTAATTTCGAAATGGCGTGCATCTTGGCAAGTGGAAAGACAAGCATAATATGTTGTACATACCAACCAAGTTTAACAACAAGTATGTGGCAGTCACAAATAGAAAATGAGATAAGAAGATCAATTAATGGCATAGTACCCATGCGAACACAAAATTGTTCCTTATAACTTCTTATGGTGAATTCTTACAAACTGTATAATAAATACACCGGACAGACAAAAATAGCTTTTTGTGACTTCAACCTATCGATTATAAAATTCCAAATGCAATCACGCAGAAAACACCTTTTTACGTAACCCACAAGATAAGTCTCATACAAGAGAAGTATAAAGATAAAGGTATAATAAGGAACAATCAAGCTCAACGGTTGTAGACTGTGTTCCAAGAAAGGAAAAGGAACGCAGCAAACTGTTCATCACTACAATTACTGCAAAGACAAACCTGGATTGTGCATAGAGAGCTTCGATGAATATCAGGAACTACTCACTTAGGCAACAAACTTTTCTATAGGTGAGACTCATTTGTAAAAGTAAACGTGAATGGGAACTGCTTAAAATGTATTATTATACGAGGAACTCGTTTGGGGTCTTGGGGTCAATTGTTGTATATTCCTTACCCACACTGCAAAATACCCTCAACTTATGTCGTAGCAAAGAAAATTACAGATTTATAAGTTACGTCTACCAGATTTGAACCGACAACAAAACTAAACAAAAAATGTCTTTGTACCACCTACTAGAAGATAGAAAGTTATGAAAATTTGCAGTTAAAACATCTTGAAATCTACCTGCTACCACTTAACGTCAAGCTTAGCCGATACAAAAAAACATGTCTAATGTCTTGATGGATAGTACAGTGATGTTCTTTTATAACGAACCTGGTTAAAGCGAACTCTTGGTTATAACAAACCAATTTAAACGGTAGGAATCAAAGTTCCATAAGAACTGTGTTAAGTTTTTCTTCATATAAAGAACCTGGCTATAACGATCTTTCGGATAAAACAAAATATTTATCGTATACAAAGTTTCAAATCTTTCCAGTTATAGCAAACTTTTAAGTATAAAATAAGAGACTTCCCCAAAAATAAGGGACTTCCCCGAGAGTAAAAGCGTACTAGCACATTCTAAGATGTTTTAAGAATGTTAAGCGGCTACGTGTAAATTACAAATCCAATAGTAGAGCTTGAGTTGCGGGAATGGAACGATGAATTGCTTCTTGAGAAAAGAAAAATATTATTATTGATTGATAATTGTCTAGTCCACCCTGATGTTAAAGACTTGAATTGTATTAAATTGGTGTTTCGGTCTTTCAATATAAGTTCGAAATTGCAGCCCATGGACCAAGATGTTATACCTAGCTTGAAAAGCAATTACCAACAAACAATTGTTAATTGTTTTCTACACGGCCGATTTGTCAGGAAAGAAATTTGATTCAGTTGATGATCTACCATGAACCGAATGGCTTAAGAAGAATCAAGAAGCAAATGACAACGATGAGCAAAATGAATTTGCTCAGGTTAATTTTGATTATATGAATACGTCCATGTTGATGACAACTTTGCGAGGGTAAAATTCTTGAGTGATGCTGCCATTAATGCTTGCAGAGAAAAGCAAATTATCGACATTGAGATGGAAGAAGAGGAAAACGAAGAAATCCAGAGCGATAGTACCAGTTCCAACTACATCAGATTGTTATTTTCTTTAGTTTCGGAATAGTCCACACAGCATTTTTAATTAACTACCCGAAGTGGAATTGCATATTAACGAAATGGATTTTGTCCAAACACAGCAAACTATACATTTTTTTAGTAATGTATTGTTTATATTATTACCTGTAACTTTTTACGTTTTTTTCGTTCCCAATTATATTTTATAAATGACAAAAATAAAATAAAAAAGTTAAATGAGATGGTAACGTTTTTTGTAATGTATCACTTACAACGAGCTTCGGTTATAACGAACCGTTTTTGACGGTCCTTGGAGTTCGTTATAAGCGGACTTTACTGTACTTCTATACTAAGCTTAAAAAAATTGGTGAAATACAGTTCGTGCATGTTACTTGTCTGAATGAAATATTCTTAATGATGAAGTGGAATGGCAAGACTACGAAAACAAAGAAAAGGTTGGTCATCATCAACGCAGACGATCAGCCAAAATATAATCATGTCGAAAGAATGGCACAAGCAAAGCAACTACGATTTGCTCATATGCAACGAGCTGAAATTGCTCCTATAATTAGTTATACCCAAAAGGAAGAAACCTTGAAGTAACTCACCTTTAAAATTAAATAGGACTTTTTTTTGTAAAAAAAGTCTAGCAAAAACTGGATTTAGCAGGAACCAATAGGGTCATTACATACCGTTTTAACGAACAGTGTGACACACCAAGAAACGGTCTCCACCCAGTGAAAATACACAGGTAACTACCTTGTCAAATTAGACGTGCGAAAAGAGCGGAATCTCCGGCTTAAGTTTAGCGGAGCTATGGCTGTGCGAAAACTTGATAGCGGTAAAATTGTCCAGACTTCGCTAATAGTGAAAGCAATCCTGGAAGTGACTTAAACTATTGGAGAGATAAGGAAAAATGAGGGATTCTCTCAGACATCAGGATATTTACAAATAATTTAAAATAACGAAGACGCAATAAAGACTAGAGGGGAAGCTCGGAGTTGTTAGTGAAGACGGCTTCTACTCGCAGCCTCGCCGTTGGTCGCACTCCCAGCTCCGGTGGAAAAATAGAATCGGTGTTCTGGTAAAGAGAGACAGGTAAAGCTGACGGTATAGATAGGGTACCAATGCGGTGGTACCTTCTAACCCTTGAATACTCACTATGGTCTACGGCGGTGTCGCAAACTTAATCTGGAAGAACTGCTAAGGACTCGCAAAACTGCTAGAGCTGGAAGAACTGTAAAGAAGGACCAGGAACTGCCAAAACGACACTCGGGTATCTGCTTATATACCCGGGAAGTTTTCCCTATGCTAATAACTTGTATGTACATGGTGGGAAGACTTCGGTGATAACAGGAAAACGGACGTAGTGGAGACTAAACCACAGCTTGCCCTTGCGTTTAATTAATAATGCAATTAATTATATAGTCCTCAACGGTTTATTTCGTGAGGGAGGTATCGGATACGGCGAGAAATGCAATTTATAGATTAACAATAATTGGAGTGCAATCTTCTCTAAATCGAAACTTAAAATACTTGAAAGTATACAAATATTAAATTATTGCTATAACATATTGAATAATTAATGCAATTAAGTATTATTAAAACCATAAATAAAATAAATTTTTCATTGGAAACATTTCCTCTTATATTAATATTTGGATATGCATAATTATATCTACCAGACCAGCCGGCACGTGTACATAATGATAGCGAACAATAATAACTTAAAGTAAAACATGTCAAATTAACAATCCGATATTTAAATTAAAAATAAATTAAAGTAACTTCGTTACAACTTTTGCTTCAGCTATAGATTCCTTAGCCAAGATTTCTGGAGCAGTTTCGGAAACAGACTACTTTTCAACGGATGTAACTAGACAAAAAATACTTTAAGAAAAACTGTCGCCGAAAAGTTTTGTTTAAAGCTATGGCAAGGAATAGTAGGCTATCATTCTATGTAAATATCCGATTAATTGTTACAACACTACCGTTTAAAAAATTAAATACAAACAAAATCAATGCCCAAGGTGTTTGGAAACCGGTAATAGAAATTTTTTACTACCAAGAGCTCAAGATCTAAGAAGAAAAATTCGTCACTTCATAAATTAAAGATTTAATTTAACAAAGGCATGATTATGTCAATTTTGTTAAAACATAATATATTCATATGCAGCAATTTCGGTACAAATTCTTGTTATTTTTTCATTCATTTTTCTTTTCTAAACGTACACGTTTAACAACTCATTCAGTCAATTAACTTCATATGAATATTACTAATCGGTTCAATAAGGAAATGAGCAACAGGTTTATTCTCTCGGAACTACAATGGTACATTGTGATTTTCTTCATGCAAAATTTTTCCTATCCATTATAGCTTACGAGGTTGATAAATGATTTTGTAAAATTGTTAATCTAAAAATCTAAAATCTAAAATCTAAAAATTACGTTTTTCTATGATTCTTCAATGAAATTTTTGTGAGGGGTTGCTTTTGTTTATAAGCTAAAAACACAGTACAGTAAGCTACACAATTATTCATGATTATCTAAAATGCTGTCTTAACAAAATGCAATACAAAATTACAATGCAGTGTTAATGAAAAGTTCTACAAAACAATGAGATTTTTTTGATACTAGCATGTTTTTGTGTCGGGAAACTTCAACTAATGTGAGAATGAACAAAGCCTTTTTAATGACGGTGCAAAGAAAACCGTCCAGACTTGTTATCTTGGGGTGACCCTTTCGCATATTTCACTATTATAGTCAAAATATCATTCTGTGGTTATAATAACTGCTAGATCATATCCGCTCTGTTCTCTGAATTTATTGCAGAGCCTTAGGGTCTTTTCGTTTTCACTGTCCACGTACTATCAAATAGACATAGCTATCTAGGTATGCGATTGAGTAATTGATATAAAAAATAAATATAATGTTGGTGCATGGTTTACAAAAGTATGTAATGTAATAAAATATCAAGATAACTATCAGTATACAATCTCTTTCCGTTTCTATCATTTTTTTCTTCTAAAAATAATTTCCAATCTCAACAAGAATTTCCAAGAAATATTATGTACTGGATTTCGTTTTATTTAAAGAGTGGAAAGTTTTCATATTTTGCTGTTAGAGAGAAATATATAAAACCCATTCTTTAATGTAAGAACGTAAAGATACCAATCATTCGAATATTCATGTTGAAAAAGTAAAACAAAATCCCTTGTTTGCTAATTCCTCTTAACGTAAATTGAAATTGGAGAGAAAGCGTAGAAAGAAACAACAATGTAAATACATTTTGTACACTTAAAACTCTTTTGAATAATAATAGCAATTTTAATATGTGTACAATATTTCCGGTAAAATAAGGTAAGAATGTATGTGATCAATAAAATATGTTCTACGTTAGTACTTTGATAATTTGAAAACGAATTAATCCTGGAATGGAACGGGAAAATAAATAAAGCTTTCATACCTACCAGTTTTTAATATAAAATAACTGCAGCTCATTGCAAATGCAGAGAATAGATGATAAGATAACTAACATGTACTATGTTTACGTTGTTATATCTACATTTTGATGTATTGCTTGGTTTATCAAACATCAATTTAACATCAAAGGTCTGAAAGCATCAATAAATAATAAAACTGTTCTTGTCTCAACCAACATTTTCTTAGCAGAATACTCGTTTATTCAATTTACCTTAATTTGCCACAAAGTCTTAAATAGTTTCAATATCGATTTTTAAATTAAGTTTGAAAACTTCTCAATATATATGTTTACCCGATTTCGTGTTCCCAATCTTTGCAAAGCTATAAAAAAGTGGTTTTAGTTAGTTTCTAAAATAAGACATAATTATAGTACAGCACAAAAACTGTAATGACTTAGTTATTTAAATACTTCCCAAATGTTTTATTGCACATGTAATTTCCTATTTCTATGGTGCATGCATTTGAAAGCTCAAAGCTCATTTAAACTTCTCTAAGGCAAATAGAGTAAAACATACATTTTTCAACTCTATGTAAATATGTAAAATATTGTTTAGTATTTCCCTACACTAATTACAAAAAAGGCATTCGGTGCTGGTAATTAACGACGTGGTGTGACCACTACCATTTTTAACTAGGATCACACGCACCGTTCAATAAATAAACCTCGACTTTACACATTAACAAGGAATTTTTATGGTTTCTTATCGTGTTGTAATTTATTTAAAATTGTACACAGAGCTTTTCAAGTCTTTTTCTGTAAGAAGACAGTTTATCTAGTTTGACGTAGATAATTTTAGTAGATTCTACGTTATGATAGAAAAACATTTAACAAGCGTTCCCTAAGAGTCTTTAGAATACCCACTTGTCTGATTCAAACTTCAGATTTTTAGCATAAAGCATTTGCTCTCAAGTCTATGTTGTTTGCAAAATTGACAAATGTTGTAGGTGTAGTGAATGGTCTACAGAAAGTTTAGGAAAATAAAATTATTTTAAGGCAAACAAAATATTAAAGGTCAAATAAAATTTGAAATTCGAATTTACTGAATATTTAATGGTTAAAATAGCATATTTTTAAATTAGGATTTATTGTTTAAACCAGCCCTAATAAAAGAGACGTTGAAGAAAAATAAAAAAATCAAAACAGACTCTATTAAATAAAACTTCCTTTTTTAAAGAAAATGTACAAGCCATCACAATTGCGATAAGATTGAGTTTAAACCGTTTTCTATTTTATAATTTGTGTATTATAATTAAGCCCCTTAAGTTAACCCATTGAAAAAAGCAACCAGTTTCCCACTGTGATGTGAATAGCTAAGTTTAAAGATAGTAAATAAGGTACCTACCAGGAAGAAATAAAATAGTCTTAAGATATTTATTCTTGTAGTTACTTTTTCGCATTTAAATATTCATGTTACTAATTATAGCTACAGCGTTAATTATGATGTTTATTACCGCTACTGTAGTTTTTAAATGTTGATTTTATTTTAATGAAGAAAACAAAGAAAACTGAAGGGGATTAAAAACAAAGCGTGATCTACCTATAAGAACACTTATTTCTGAGAACTAATAGAGTACTAGATAGAAGATATATTACACACGTAATTATCAGAAAAATAAGTAATGGATGTAAGAAAACTTTAACTAAAAACTTAAACATTGGATTAATTATCCAATTGAAGCAAAAAGCTTACGATAGGCAGAAAAATTTAATATTCATACTAAAACCATTCATGTTTTTATGTGTCTCGCTTTTTTATTATTCATCGTGCTCTCGAAAAGTTTGTTAAGAACTTTCTTTTTTGTTTTGAATGTAATGAATATTTCTATTTAGGTGTATAAGACTAATTAAATTAATATTGTGAAATAGGAACTAATCCTTGAAAAGATTTAAACGCGTAAAATCAAAATAACTTAAGGATCTCCTATCCTGGCATATCAAAAGGTTCGATCGTTTAGCACAGTGTTTATTTTTTTTTGATTTGTGGTACTTCTTAATTACATAAAAACTTTGAGGGAAAACATAAATCTTTTTGAATACTAGGGTTTCTGATTTTACTGGAATTTATTTATGGTAGTTTGAAAGGAATTGTAGAAAACATTTCATTCTTTCTCTGGTAATATCTGAGACACTTAATTTATGTAAATGGTTTAGGTACAGTTTATAACTCATTTACAATAAAGGCTGCTTATAATGAACGAACTCCAAAGGACCGTCAAAAACGGTTCGTTATAACCGAAGTTCGTTGTAAGTGATGTTACAGAAAAACGCTACGGTCTCATTTAAGTTTTTATTTTATTTTTTACATTTATAAAATATAATTAGGAACAAAAAGAACATAAAAGAAGTTGTAGATAGTTGCAGGTAATAATATAAACAATACCTTCCTAAAAAAATTCATAGCTTGCTTTGTTTGGCCAAAATTAATTTCGTTAATATGCAATTCCGCTTTGGTTAGTTCATTAAAACTGCTCTGTGGAGTAATCCGTGACTGATGTAGTTGGAATTGGTATTATTGCTCTCGATTTCTTCGTTTTCCTTTTCTTCTTTCTCATCGTCGATAATTTGCTTTTCTATACAAGCTATAATGGCAGCATCACTCAAGAATTATACCCTCACAAGGATGTCATCAACATGGACGTATTCATTAAAATCAAAATTAACTTCAAATTCATCCTGCTCATCGCTGTCATTTGCTTCTTGATTCTTCTTAAGCCATTCGGTTAATGGTAGGTTATCAGCTGAATCAAGTTCATTTTTTTCCCTAACAAATTAACAATTGTTTGTCGGTAATTGCTTTTCAAGCTATTATAACACTCTGCTCCATGGGCTGCAATTTCGAACTTGTATTGGGAGACATAAACACCAATTTAATACAATTCAAGTCTTTAACATCCGGGCGGACTGGACAATTATCAATCAATAATAATATTTTTTTCTTCTTAAGAAGCAATACACAGTACTGGCCTTCATTGAATATTACGCTTGGCAAGCCGGGTAGTGTTGAGAGTACAAACCATAATATCAATAACATGTTTGCTACATAGCTGCAAGATAATACTACTGGACACTAGAATTAAGAATTTCTACAACTCATGAAAAATAGAGCTTTTGGAATGAAACGAACATCTTACGAGGCTCTTTTTGGATGTCAGATAAAAGTAGGCATTACATTACCAAATGAAGTTGGGCAAAATCTTAAAAGTGAAGAAGATTTGGAAAGAGGTCTTAACAATAATACTAATTAAGGTAGTACACAAAATGAACCTGCTCAAGATGTAACCTTCAAAACGCCCAAATCACGCGATCAACCTTCAGCTACAGCAGATATAGTTAACGAGACTTCGAATACTTTTTGTTGTGTATGTTTCAAAGAGACAAGTGAACTTAGACTTGCAGAGGATGCAACCAAAACATTAAAGACACTTTGTTCTAGTAAATGCCATTCAAGTTTACCTTGCAAAACTATATAGAAAAATCTGTTCACATAGACTTGTTACGTGTAAAAATGGGTTTAGTGACCCTGAGAAATGACGTAGCATACAATAATATCGGTATGCCTTGATAAACGACTTGCTCGGTTTTATCGGAGATTGGGTCGGGGTCATAGAGAGGCCTTACGGCAAATAACGATAACGAAAAGGGTATAATTTGAGAGGGCACCAGTCTTAGTAAACTTTGACCTATATAAATCACCAGCTGATCCTAAGACTGATCAACTGCTCTGGTCTGCGGGATCGCAAAAGAGGGGTCCTCCTGTGACAGCTGATCGGTAACACAATACTTATTAAATGACTTTTGTTGGTCTCCAGTGTGCAGACGGAGTCCCACGGCGATTTTGTCAAAGCCTTATGTGTCCTGAAACAGACCCTATCACGTGTGTTGCCACAAACTGTTAACCGTAAACAAGAAGATAAACAAACAGCTAGTCCGTTGCTAAATATTGTTTAACGGACTCAGTAATTTCATTAAACTGCAGAATCTAACCACTAGGTTTTCATAATTTAAGCGACAGCAAAATATCTTCTTATATTTTGAGTTAAATAAATAACAACAACTACTTGCGGGGTTCATAATAACATCGCAGCTCACTTTGTAATGCGAAACTCACAGATTGTTCTTATCAAGAACGTTGATAAATGTTCGATAGCTTAGAAAATATATTTATAAGGTAAAGTAAACTTACAGCTAATAGTGAATCCCAATACGGAATAATTAATCCACATACGCTTTGTTGATTATTACGTAAGCACGTAGATGATTGCAAACACTTACACAAAACATTACATGGGCTTAAAATTCACTGCACTAAAGATACAGCTGGTGTAGTAACTCCGTTGCGCACTGGAGACGACGCATCACCAAAACTGGGCCAAACAGCTGCCGGCGGGGATTCCCAAAGCTATGTACAGATATATACAGATATGCTTGACGGAACGGTACGCAAAGCTCGTTTGCAAAAATAATAACAACGACAACACCTTCTGGAGATTGTATAATCTAGTAACGAGACTGAAATATGAAATAGGTAACGAGACACTGACGATAGCCAGTCTTCTGTTAATCCTTCTATTACCGCCATCTCAATGTTAACTCTCAGACCATATTCTCTTGCTTTTGCATTATTTTTCAGTTTATACGTTTTTATAATTTGGTATATTGTGTTTCTTGTATCTTCTTTGGTATTTTCTTCTTCCTTGGCTTTTGTTTTCTTAATTTTTGCTTCTAATAGATAATGGTCGCTATTTATCTCAGGTCCTCGTCTTACTTTTACGTCTCGTATCACTCTTCTGTTGCTGCTCTCCACTAATATATAATCAATAATCGATCTATCTAGTTCTTCCTTCCCTTGTCTCGTATACTTGTGTACATTTCTGTGATCATAAAAAGTATTTGTCACTATTGCACAATAATCTATCATTCTTCTTCCATTGTTGCTTTCTTTCTCTTTTCCGTGTGCACCTATAGTGTATGTGGCTTTACCATCTTTTCCCTACACTCGCATTGAAATCTTTTACAACAAAAATTTTTCCCTTACTATTTTCTGTTGCCAGGTTAAGTTCCTCCCAGAATGTATCTTTCATTTTTGCAGTTTCATCCTCATTAGATCCATAAACAGTTATTATCGTCATCTTCTCACCTGTTGCGTCTTTTAATTCTACTGTTATTATTCTTTCTGTCCATCCTTTCCAACTTTGCACATCATTTTTTCTTGTTTTATTTATTATACATTCCACTCCCGCTGCTGCTCTTTTTTCTTTTGCCACTCCGCTGTAGACTAGTAGATGTCCATCTTCTAATTTTATTTCTCCTATCCCTTCCTTCTTTGTTTCTGTTATTCCTATCGGGTCCACGTTTAATTTAGCAAATTCATCGTTTAATTCCCACTCTTTTCCATTTAACCTTCTAATATTCCACGTTGCTAACTTCCAGAATTCTTTTTTTTATCTCTCCGTTTTCTATTTACATTTATTTTTAGATTCTTTATCATTTTCATGTGCTTATTCTTTGCTTCTGTCATCATCTTATTATCCTCCTTTTCTATCATTATTAGTTTTTTGAGTCTTCATTTTTTTCATTACCCTATTTCTTTACTTCTTCATCATCCCATGTCTATTCTTGCTCATTCACTATTAATGTCCTATATCCTATTTTGCATTTTTTCCATTCTTTCTTTCTTCCATTGCCTTTTTTCTGATGTGTTCTTGTATTTCTCTTTCCATTTTGATTAAGTCGTTATTTATGTATATCTTTTAGGTTTTTCAAATTGTTTTTGTTCTTCATTATTTTTTCTGGGAATATTTCTATTTCTGGTACACACGTTTTTTGTCCTATCTTTTGTGCCGACTTGATTCTTATGTCAACTTCTAGTTGATTTTTTATATAGTTTTCCATCACTTCTCGTAATTCGTTTTTGTCATCTTTACTTATTTCTACTCTTGTCACTATGACGTTATTTCGTTTTTGATTTTTTTCGATTTGTTCCATTTTATTTCTTTTTGCATTTTTTCGTTTGATTGTTTAATTTTTGCATTCTGCTGTTTTATCAATTCATTCTCTTGTTTTAGCCCCTTCATTTCATTTCTATACTCTTGTTGTATTTTTCGTATTTCCTTCAGTTCTTGTAGAGCTCCTGTCATTAATTCCATTATTTTATCAATTTTTTCTGTTTTTTTAGTCTTTACTGTTTTACTTGGTGTTCTGGGTGTCTTTTTAGATTTGTTAAATATCCCTGTCATTTCTTTATCAAGAGATTCTCTTCTCCTTTTTCCTTCATCTGTTGTGTAATTTTCGCTGTCTGACATTGTTGTTTTATATTTTCGGAATGTATTCGATTTCTTAATACGCGTCTTGGTTTATGGTTATTTTAGCGTGTTTTTAAGGAATTAAATTACACTTCCCAACCTGAAAATCGATATCGCTTTTTTTACTTGTGTATATTAAACGTCGAAAATATTTCACTATTTAAAATTATGAATGAATTGATTGGAAAACTCTTAAAACAACTTTTAATTTCAATCTTTCACAACTTAATTTTAGATTAACTTAACCGTATGCTTGGATCATCTCGCTGAATTCCGTGAAAATCAAAGAAGATGCGCTCTATGTCATAAAAATGTAAAAGAATTTTGCAAAAAGTGCGATATTGCCTTACATGTTAAAAACTGCTTTGTTCGATATCACTCGCAATAATTTGTTTTTATTATTCTTTCAATTTGTTTTGTGATACTTGTTTCCTATATCTCTGAAATGTTATACAAGAGCTCTTTAGTGTAAGGTTATCAAAGGTATTTTTATTATATGTTTTGTTCTGTCAATAATTATATAACAAGTTTCTTTGTTTCGTTTTTTTTTTCGAATAAAATCATTACTTACATCTCTAGTTTTATAATTCTGGTGTCCCTTTAAAAGAACAGCTAATAATTTGAAAACTACAATCTGCATCTTAAAAAAATTAGTGGTGGTTTTAGATCACTATGATGATACAAAATGCTAGATTTCAAAAAATTAGGCAAGTAAAAATAACTTTCATATTTCATTAATAATATGTAAATCACATTATAAAAAAAATGACAAACTTGCAAAAACAATCAAAATAAGGAACAATCTGTGTGCAAAACTAACACTTTAATCTTGAAGTTGTTTGGCAATTAAAATTACAATTCTACCGTTACCTTGTATTAAGAATGCAAAGCAAGCAATGTAAGTTTTCTTTCTACTCAAAAGAAAGAGAGAAAACTTAATATAATACTAGAAGTCTATCAGAATATCAAAATGATGCATTTTATCAGAAGGTTAGTGTATGTATATTTTAGAACGCGATTTATTAGAAAGTTATTTATTTTATCGACTGACAAACAGTTTGAGTTTAACATAATTACAAAATAGAAACGTAGTATAAGGTAACCAATGGTAACAGGATAACTATAGAAGTAGAGTACATACTTCATTGTATTCTATAGTGTACACAGCGTTTGTTAACTCCAACTGGAAGTTATTTGATCTATTTTGTATTAATATAATTCTCTCTTCATTCTAATCCTTTAAATCCGTAGGTGAGTAAACATCTGAATGTACCCAGTCTATTTCTGAGTGGGCATGCGGCTAATATAGTTTTCACACAATTTTAAAGTTTACGAGGTATTTAATCACGCTGATCGTAAAAAAAATCTCAAATGTCATTTTACATTATAAAATGCAAATTTAACACGAAACTGAAAAAAAGGAAATGTATTCTAATGTTCTGATAAAACTAGAATTCTTTGTTCTTTTCAAAATTATAATTATAAATTATAATTTTTAAAAACGGAAACAATTAGGAAAAATTAATAAAACAGTCCACACTGACATAATAATACGTGCAATGAATTCAGCTGAAAACAACATTCTTTGTTTCAAACAACGCTAAGCGTGAAAATGATTTGTTACGGTCTACATATAAGTAGAAATAAGAACTAAACCTGAAAAACTTAATGACACTTATAAATCTTCTTCTTCAAAGTAGTATGACGCTGATTAAATGCTTGAATTTTTGTCATAGAAGTCAGTTAAATGAATACTGAAAAAAGGGGACAAACACAGGCAACATAAATTTTCTTACACTTTCATAAATTTACAAAAATATTCTCAGCGGGCACGCTCTAAATATTAATTCTTTAATTCTCTAGAGTTTTTTTTCATCGTAACTCTAAATATATCATTATTTATGGGATGTCAGTTATAAATCAACTAGCACTGCTTTGATAGTAATGCTTCTCAATATTTCGTATGATAATTTTTAACGGTCATTACAAAAAAAAGAGTTCTAATTTTTTTCTTTTCCAGCTTTATATAAAAACCGCTATGATTATTTATGTTATGATAGTGGCAAAACCAACATAAAAGAAATAAAAAAGAGAATAACATTTTAATTAATTTTTCTTTACAGGTTGCGTGGTTGCGAGTGGACACGCAGACCATACTAACAATACACAGCCATGTTATTACAAAAAATCACCGAATCGGTGTAACTCACAGCGAGCATCGAACTTGGTACCTTCACATTCGAGAAGCAAGGGAATCGGATAGGGGTTGGTATATGTGTCAAATCAACACCGACCCTATGAAAAGTCAAGTCGGATACCTAGATATAGTCGGTAGGTAGAAAATCGTTTTCTTGTTAATAATATTAACCGATATTATAGAGCAATTTAAGCGCGACCATAGGATTTAGAATCAATTTAATTAATACGTTAATACCTCTTAGAATTTGCCAATAATGGAGATTAATTTTGTTAGGCTCACGGTAGAACTTCTCTAATGTTAAACCGTAAGAGGAGGGTAACTTTCCCCAAGATATTTCGCTAAAGAAAAATGAGGGTTTATCACTAAGGAAGGACTAAACTGACCCACTTAGACAATAACTATACTTATACTAGGTTCAGGAACAGTACAAGACCATTCTCCCTAATTCCTTAGTTCAAGTTTAAGGTGATCTAAGGCAAATTGTATACAAATCCATGCTGGAGTAGGTCGGTTTGCCGCGAGGGGGCTCTTGAGACGCGTAATGAATAGCAAGTGCTCGTAGTCTTGGAGCTTGGATTGTTTCGTTCACGCTCTTAGCCTTACTTCTATTTGGATATGTTGCAGGATTCACTCAACAACCATCTACATCGGAAGAGTTCCCGAGCGACTTGTAATTCTATAGAATAATCCCCTCCTACAATCTCACTCGTAACATAACATTTTTCGGCTTCTTTTATGCACATTTCGCAACAACGAAAACGACGAAATTCTGCCTTTTTCAAATAGCCTTGTATAAGAAAAATCTATGTTGCTTTTAAGCCGTTTCTACGACACCGCATTACAACAAAATGAACCAGTTTTTTTTTGAAAGATAAGAAACCATAAACATAACTTCCTTTTAAGTTACGAAAAGATGCCACTGCAGCATAAAATGGTTATATTCTTTC
Organism: Ignelater luminosus; assembly: GCA_011009095.1. Taxonomy (NCBI): domain Eukaryota; kingdom Metazoa; phylum Arthropoda; class Insecta; order Coleoptera; family Elateridae; genus Ignelater; species Ignelater luminosus. The sequence continues at coordinate 165,598 of VTPC01090854.1, read as the reverse complement.
GATCGACCGAAGTTCCATTCCTCTCTAGACTACTGGATAATTTGATATTTCTCACAATTTGGAAGAATATTATCGAGGATAGAATTTATTTATATTTTATTATTCTTATAATTATACTACTTAACAAAAATGTTAGGAATGCAGGACAATATATACCGTAGGTATTATAATTTAATTTAAGTAGGACAGCCTTTTGCGTGTGCATTATAGACATCAACACCTAATTTAATTTTGATTTACGAAGCAATTCTTTTTTGATTTTACAAACTAACAAAACTAATAAATAGATAACCTTTGCGAACTAGGAATAATTGATGTTCTAGGCCTACTTAATTGAGAGTGGTATAGTATTACAATCTCACAATATTGTAAAACTGATACGAACCTAGTGAATAGAGTTAAATTATTTATTTATCTAACCCTTGTCATCCCCAAAACCGAGTCACTACCAATCCAAATTTCACTATTTTTTAAATATCTCTTAGAGAAAGATTTTTTGTGTTACACTTACTTTTGTAAATAATGCAAGTAATAAAAAATAATGTTTTTTTCCAGTGGCAAATTCAGATTTTCTTGTCGTAGGTCAACACTGAGATTTTATAGCGTAAATATTTCATAGTCTGATGCATGCGCTTGGCGTTATTTTAAAGCTGTTTTCGATTCATTCGTTTAGTAAAATTAGCCGCCACTATGATTTCCAGGCTTTTATCTGAAAAAGAACTTTTTGTAGCTTTGATGAATGAACCTGACGTTGAAAATGACTAAGGGTTATTCAATGATATATCTAGAGAAGAAACAAGATATTGTGGAAGAAAATACAGACAATGCTTTTTAGGTTATGGAAAGACAGTGATGGTGATGTGTAAAATAAAATGTGGTAGTCCACAGTCGAAAGTACGTAGCATCTAAAACAGATTGAAATAAATTGTCTGAGTTTGATCATCAAAATATAGTCTAACTGATAATGATAAAAGTAAAGATTCAAATTCGTTGATTTCAAATAATAATGGGCATCCTTGTAAAAAACACAATTCAAAGAACTAGCAATTTTATAAATTGGGAAAGCTACGATTCTGTCAATCCTTAAATAGACCTGTACATCAAGTAATTATGAGTAAAAAAATTCATTTTTTCCTTTTGATGACCGGACTACCTCCACTCGGGAAGCCGCAGATCTATTAGCCTGAGAGACTTTTGACAAGCATTTTGTTCCTTTTAAAGTTAAATATTTTTTTGTAGCATTACTGATAAGTTTTTTTTTTCTTAAAACAAACCTTTCTCCAATATCTTCTTCTTCTTCTTCTACCGTTGACTAGGACTGTATCCTGTTTGTCTGGCCTATTGGTTGAGGAGGAGATCCAGCTTTCCTTCTATCGTGCTGGTGGGCGTCCTACTAGTTTTCGAGTTGTTGGAATGTACGACACTGTTCGTTCCATGCCCTTTTCCTGTCCTTCGTCCATTTGACGACATCTTGTCTCTAACAGTTTTTTCTTAATATCGCGTTTCTTTGCCTGTCTCTTAGGGTTAATCCCTGAATTCTTCTAAGTATTTTCATTTCGGTTACCCTCATTTCTGTTTCATTGGCGTACGTGAGAAAGATAGTATTGCTGTTTTGTAAATCTTTATCTTACTCTTTTTTTTAAATTTGTTTCGCTATATCATGTTATTCAGGCACCCCACAGTTCGTGTTGTTTTCGTGATTTGAGTGTAAATTTCTGATTTCGCGTTTCTATCAACTGAGGTAGTTATATTTCATTATCTGTTCCACCGATCTTACATCTATCTCTAACGTGCATCTTATCGGTTCCTTCGATATCGTCATCGATTTTGTTTTGCTCCAAGATATACTCAAGTTGTATTGTTTCGCTGTCGTGTTCAATCGATGTAAGAGTCTTGCTAACGAACCTTCTTCTTTCACAATTGACACTGCGTCGTGTGCATAGCATATAACACTTACGTTGTTGTTTCCTGCCCTGCAGCCTTGCAAATTTTGTGATCTTCAATTTCATGCCTCCCACATTTCTTCTGCTATTGTGTCACTTGTGGTATTTTCTTCCTCCAATTTCTGCTTCAGCCTGCTGTTGTAAAATAGTTGTGTAGACGGGTGCTTTTTACTTTCGATGTTGAGCTTTTGTTCGTACAGTGGCAGTGATTTTAGCGGTATGTTTTCCAGTTTTGCTGTGCAGAGAACAAGTCGATGGTCCGCCGATATTAAGGTTCTTACATCTAATATTTCTCTAGGATGACGCAATCTATCATTGAGCTTTGGCCTTCAGGGACAATAAGGAATATGAGCATAAAACTGATAAATCACAACTGTAGCAAATAGAACAACAAGTAGTTGCTTATTGCCAAACTTATATTTCACTCCTTAATTAGAGATTAAATTTCAAGTATTAGCAGCATGTGGGGATGCTTCCAGTAAAAGCATTAGTCCTTACCGGTTTTTTTTTAAGAAAATACTTCCTTCTTGATAGTTTTCTGAATGAATGACAAAGTAAGAAGCGTTACACAATCAAGTTGGAAAGGCAAGTTCAAATTGGTCTAATAATTATGGAAAAAAGTGTTGTTTTATAAATAACTGGTAATACCCAAGTTTCTCTACTTGATTTAGTGAACTGAAGCTGAGAACTCAAGTAAATACCTCTTCAATTGTCTAAGCATAAAATATTACACACAAAGTCGGTTTGTCTACCAAAAGGTTTAATCTAAAAGTGCAATACAATCTTAGAGCAATTTGACACTATTAACTCTAGATACTAACGAAGCAAGCAACGTTGCTATCAAAACTGTGATCGGGGTCGTTTCTTCTTCGGTTTTCTACGCGACGTGAGCACTGTGTAGACCGTTAAGAAAACTGGAAAATGAGTAGATCTAATTGTAAGTAGAACTGAGTAGAATGTTTCCAAATAACTCTTCCAGGTCAAACTAAAAAACTAATAGGAAGCCTTTAGGAAATGGAAACTCAAAGTACCACATCTCACCTTCAGAGAAGCTTTCTAGTCCTACCCATAGAATTTCATTGTACTAATTATATGAATTATGGCAATCTATGGGATGTAGCAGTGACCATGAAGATTTGAAAGCGTTACCTCAAACAAATTGTGTTTGTCGGAGTTTGCTTGGCTTCTAATACGTAGGATTGGCTGGAGCCTCCATCAATCATTGCTCGTACGATTCGACATCTGTTTGGCCCCCATAGCTTGACCAATAACGTTTCCAAGTACAAATTAGAATTTACTGTACTATTCGAACTGGAATTCACCATTTTATGTCCGTCTGCTTGATGCTTCGTCGAAGGTCGATTCTTTGTTTGGCATGCGAACCCACTAGATTGCTGCTGCTCCTCATTTTCTCTAAGTTTCTGGCTTGGGGTTTGTTGGCTGGGTAATGGTCCACGTTGCTTTCGAAACCGATATACTGCTTCGACATATGAGGATTATAGATTGGTGTATTGTGTTGCAGGACCTCTACATAGGATTACGTAGTGGTATCTTCCACATACTACACATGTTATCTTGGCTTTACACTTCCCTTTCGCGTGTTCTGTTCGGAGGTATTTAAAGGATTGGTTTTCTTCAATCAGTTTCTTTATTTTCTCTTCGCAGTTCAGTGTGAAAGCTTTACAACGTTCTTAGCTTGCGTGGTGTCCGTTACAAAAACCACACAAAGACTTTGTGTTTTGTTGTGTCGAACCTGTCTCCATCATCATAAACCCTGATGCAGTCACAACCTCATCTCTTTTTTTGCCCCTTTTAGTGTCGTGCAACGAGGGTTTGTTCTTTTCTCCTGCACACCGTAAGAAGGCGAAATTCTTTTGTTTTATGGCATCGACTTCTCCGAAAAGAAATTCCATTAACTTGTCTATTGTGTCGGAGTAATTATTGGATTGTTGCCATGCCTTCAACACTTTTTCTGGCAAGCAGAACTGTATAATAGGGTATAATACTTGAGCACACTTATCTGTTGTTATCTCGAGTTTTCCAAGGTTTTTGATCTGTGACGTAATGGATGTTACGAAGTCCATGATTTCTTTCTACGCGTTTCAGATTACCAAATACAATTGATCTCGGACGTATACCTTTTTGAGCATGCTGTCGCAACCAAAACTTCATTTTAGATTTTTACTGCAGACTCATAGTTATTACCTGACACAGGATAACTCATCACTACTTTATGTGCTTCTGACTTCGATACCATACATTGGACTAGGTACTGGTACTTTTCTACTTCCTACAAATGCTTGTATTCATGTACATCCTGAAACGCTGCCCAGAGCGCTAATCATCCTTTTACGTCTCCTGCATACCTGGGCAATTTTCTCTTGGGTAACTTGATACGGTGTTGCTCCGACATTTTGCTAGTACGACGCGACCCGGAGTCGGAGCTGCTGTTATCTTCTTTAGTCAGCTTTCTATAACGTCGCTTGATATCTGCGATTCCTTTCTTTATCCTTATGAAATCGTCTGACTGTACTTTAAGTTTTAATGCCTCGTCATTCTGAACCAGTTCTTTTTGTAATTCCAGATTTGGTAGTTGATAATCATCGAAGATGGACAACAGTATTTCTAGTTGAGGCTCTAACTCATCCACATCTACCGGATCGACTTGTAACAATTTTTTTAATTCTTCTAGTTCTTTTTTGACTTGTTGCTCTTTTTGATTCTTTTTACGTGGCATTTTTACAGAGCACAGGATCCTGGCCAAAAAATGTTGGAGATATAACTATATGTTACGGTGGAATATACTTGCCTAGCTCCTACTCTTTGAGTCGGAGTTCAACTCAATTCTTTTGCAAAAGTCTCCAACAGATTCACAGAAGATTCATAGGATTTGGATCACTGGATAGCGTTTACAGAAAATGCTTCTAATCAAATGTTGGCGATAGCCCTGTCCATGTAACTTGCTACTGCCACTATTTATTATTACGAGTTCCATCAGACGTACTTACTTTTTCCTATTTTCTACACTTCTCACAAACTATTTTAGGTGTAGATAATAAAACAGATTAACAACCTTTGACAACTTATATATTTTCTTCTGACAATACACAAACTAATCAACGTAATACAATACAATGCATCATGCTGAAGGTAACTAACAAGACTCAAGTCATTAGCATAAAAAAAATACATTAATCTTTATCCGACACAATTACTAAATTTCATTTAACAAATTAATATTTTCACTGATTCACAAATTTTAAATAAGGTAACAGTTTTATACAGCTACAGCTACCCCTAGAATTAAATTTGTACAGAAAGAAATTAACGTTACCAATGCATGTATATCTATTCAGAGAATTAAAAGACCTGAGGAAGACCTCTCTGACGCCAAACACTTAGAAAATTTAAAAAAAAACTTCAAAAATCGACGATCTTGACAGTTTACTAGCAAAACGACAGCATGACACTATAATATCACAGCTGTGTTCCTGCTACTTTTCGACCAACCGACATACTGTACCACAACCCAATTTCCCTAAATAACCTGGAGAACATTGACCTCGCGCAAGCATAGATGAATTTATTTAAAAAATGAACGTTTAACTGCTTTTAACCTAACCACACCTCCTCCTTTCTTTACCTAAAGCCACCTAATCGTGTACTGTGAGTAATTTTCTACCAGCTGATATCAAAAACTTGATCTCAAAATGTCGTTTTCTTAGGGATGGTTCGATAGAACAATTACCTTAAATAATAATAAAAAACCTCTGTTCTTATAATGCCCCAAAATTTACCGCACATCTCATGGATCCGCAACAAAAACTTTAGCCCGTGTAATCGAGATGATATTCGCGATCAAAGTTGGCGCTTTTTACATGCTTTGAATGTGTCGGAGATACTGCCATAAGACCGATACAGAGGAATAAGCGCAAAAAAATCTTATCATTATGCTAAGAGTTGCAAAAATCATTTATTGGGATTTTCAATATAAATATTTAAAATGTGCAGAATATTTCAGATGTTGTTAGAAACATTTTCAGTAGCAAACACGCAATTAATTTATTTAGAAAGAGCTACCTACATACAAACAGCTATCATCTCGAAGTAATAGATAGTGATCTCCTAAGACAGGATATTTGTTTACTGATACACAAAAGCATATGACGGTTTTGCTATTCGTTTTTACAACAAAACCATATTGTGGTAGTAAACTTACAAAACCGTGATAAAATCTTACGACAGACAACTTCGAGAGTGTTCAAACATCTAGATGGCCTATATCACTTTTCACTTTTCCTACAAAAGCTAATCCAAGCACTACACTCGGTATTTGTAGGACAGAATAGTCTTTGCCTAATTTAATTTGTAATAATTATAACACGTATGTAAATTTTTCTTTTATTATGAGAACTGTAAAAGTACGTTTGGGTAATTTCTAAGGCTAATTTTACTTAACTGGTAAACATTATCTATAAATATGTTTTTTATTTATCTTTGGTGTAAAAATGTGCGAGTGTGAACTTATTCTTGTAAGTTTCTAAAATTTGGCATTTCATTTTCAAGTCAACTTTACCTCTTTTTGACTTTGTTACGTACGAACTTGTAAATACTCTTTTATTAATAAGTGGAATGTAACCTTAACGAACGTCTTCTAGGCAAGCTACTTCAAAGGTAAGAAGGACTACTAAATTAATTTCTTTCTAGTAAACTAAGCTTACAACCTTTTTGATTACTTTTCATTCTAGAAGCAAATTAATTATAATTCCTAAAACCCCATCTTACTGATATTCTTAATATAGAGGACTAATGATGTAACTTGGTTATAAACAAAGACTCAAAAGAGCCTCAATTATGATTTAGATCTAATCACTATACAAATGTAACCTTGAAAATGGCCCCTAAAGCATTTCTGCTTTATAATTAAAATGAATTACTTGAGGTAGTAAGTAGATTTAGTTTAGGATCTTGAAACATAAGCATTCAATTTAATTAACTAAAGTAAACGAGTGCTGGAGGTTAGCAAGGTTAAAACTACAGGCTTTTACAGAGTCGTTTCTTAAACAAATTACTAATTCAGTCTTCAACTTCAACGTTATGCTGTATTAAAAAATGGATACAACTAGCACAGTATTCAGTATCAGGTTTTTCAAATATAATGGACGTTACTTTTTCCTATTAGAGGGTTTTCGAAGTTGAAAACTTATTCATGAAAATGTGCAGACCAATTAACAGGCAGTCTGCCTTATCCACTTCGTGTCTTTTCAGTGAATATAAATTCCAATTCTTGTTTCTTCTCATTTGCAGTTAGACAAATTATTTAAGAAGTTTAAGAGAAAATATTTTAACAACTTGGTTTGAACTTTTTAATGAAAACAAAAAAAATGCAGGTATCTTATCATTCAATCTAAATTAAGCTAATAAACTAGTTCATAATTTCGTGAGTACTAAATAGTTACTTAAATTATCGAGAATTGATAGAAATAGAGCCAGTGATAATAATTAAGATGGTTATTACATTACGTGTTAGTAATGTAAAATACTCTTTATTTGAGATTATTATTTATTATTTTCTGAACGCAAACATACCTTTTTATAGTATTACCGACAATTTTAATCAACAGATAATTAAAAAAAGGTATCTTTCATGTTTATTTTGAATGCAGAATAAAGAAAAAAGGGGTTCAGAATTTACTGATTCATTATTTACATACAGGGGATATGAAATTTTATTTTTGTGTTTTATAAAAGCATTCTGCTCTTCAGTTATACCGTTTGAAAAACTGATTATAGCTACGTTACATGTAAATGTATGTATGTATATAATAATTAAAAAATATAAATCCTGCACTAATGAACATTGTTCTCAGGAACATACTGATATTAAAAATAATGTTATGTTATGATAAAGAATTGTTGCTAATAAATTATTAATTTTAAATAATAAAATACATCAAGATGGATAAAAATGTTTTAATTTACTTTATCATAAAATGACTTTCACTATTTTATAAATCTTGTAATAGTTGGTGTTACTTAGAAAATGAATATAAATAAAATCTTTATTGAGATTCGCGACAATCACTAATCAAGGTAGAAACGCAGGTGCTTCTTAGTTTTAGAAGCGCTTGTGCAGAATTTACAGTGGTGTGAAAAAGTCTTACATTGCTTTAGAAATTGAGAAACATTTAATTTTAAATATTTTCAAATACTTTTTAGCCATTCGCTTTTTATATGAAACAGGTAGTTAGTTTTACAGGTACTACTTCGACATACAGCATGCCAAGCTTGAATTAAAACTTCCGTTCTGTTTTTTTGGGTTTCCTTTTAGATATGATGTTTGCCATTCTTTGCCATAAGTTTATAAGATTGAGATTAAGAGATTTTTGCCCTGTGGCTTTCCACCTTGCTTTTCACAGGCTTCACTCCAAGCGCAGTGCCAATTGTTCGATTTCTAATCCTATCAATCTTTGTCTTCCCTTCTCTTTTTTGTAGAAATCTTATTTCTCAGGTAGAGTTCTATTCTGAAAATTTCACTCTTTTGGATATTGTCCTCTTATTTAAAAATTCCAATTTTATGGCTTTTAACAGTCTCCCTGCGGCGGCAACTCGACTGCTGAGTCCCACGTTTCTATTCCCATTTTCACTGATATAGCTACCAAAATACTCAAAAGCATCTGCTTGTTCTAATCTTTGGCCTCCTAAGGATACATTAGTATGTTGTTCAGGTTCACAGCCAGAAATCACTATCGTCTGTGTCTTGCTCAGGCTTATCTTCATATTAAATACATCCACTTCTTGTTTTCAAATGTTGAGATTGAACTGGAGATCACGAGCCGAAGCTGCTAGTACCGCAACATCGTCCGCAAATGCCAGTTCTGTGACGAAAACCGGTTTTCGCCTGAAGTTACCTAGCCCAAACCCCTTCACCCACTCTCTGCACCTCTTACCGATTTTATCCATCATGACAATGAATAACAAGAAGCTGAGTGACCACCCTTGTCTCAATGCTTGATTGGGGATAAAAGCTTCAGACTCTTCATTAGCAGCCCTGACATAGTTCCCGCAGTTGCTATACAGACTATTGGTAGCTGCTACGTCATCTCCTCCAAAAATCCATATTCTCGTAGCAGTTGCCAGATATGTTCCCTGGGAACTTGATCGAGGTCTATGAACGCCAGATGGACCTTCCTGCTGTGCTCTTTTCTCAAAATCCGCACTGGGCGTCTATCAGCCTGCTGCCCAGACCAGTGCTCAGCCTCGCCTACAAGATTCTGGTGTATATTTTCCCTGGAACACGAGCAAGGAGATACCCCTAAAATTCCCACAGTATTTGTTGTCGCCCTTATTAAAGAGGAGAATTAGGATAGACTGGCCCCATTCGTCCAGAATCCTCTTTTGCTTATAAGCCAACTGAGAAATAACCCAAAAACTCCTTGTCCGCTCTGACTTGTGTATTTCATCATTTTTTGGGCCACTCCGTCGTGGCCCGAGGATTTTCCCAACTTGACCCTTCCAAGAACCTCGATAAATTTCTTCTTCGTCACTCCTGGGTGTACTGCTAAATGAGCTTCCGCTTCTCCGTCTTTCATTCGCCGCTTTTTACATCTTGTCCTTCCAGGAGGTTCCGGAAATGCTCTTTCCATTTCACCATTACCTTCTTGTTCTCAGTCAATACTTGTTTTGCTTTGTTCTTAATTTTTTTAATAGGACACTCTTCAACTTTTCTTACTCACTTTAATACACTGTAGAAGAGTTTTTGGGTTTCCGAGTCCAACGCCTACATGCATGTTCTAAATTGTTCCCATGATCTTCGTTTAGCGTCTTCCACTTTGATTTTACTATCTCTTCTTGCATTTCTGTAAGCTTGCCTGTTTTCATCGCTTCTATTTTCTAAATACTTTCTCCATGCCCTGTTTTTGTTGGTCACGATTTGTGTAACCTCCTGTTTCCACCACCTGGTTTTTTTTACCTTTTTCATAGCTCTGCTTCTCCCCAACGCTGTTTCTACTGCTTCCATTATTATGTTATTGAATGTTCCCCACAACTTTTTCCAATCATTTCCAGAGAATCTTCCCAGTTGCTCCTGTTACTTTTCTTGTACCAATTTTTGGAATTCTTCTCTTGATTCCTCTTCTCTGAGTTAGTAGTACTTAATTCTTGTATTTACTTTTTTTCTTCCCTTTGTCTTTTTACATATTGGAATCATAAAGGTTATTCTCACTAGGTAGTGGTCAGAACCTATTTCTGGTCCCCTTAACACGCTGGTTTCTACAACTCTCATACAAGAGCTGCTGCTTACAATTATGTAATCGATTATTGAGCTCTCTTGTTGGCCGGATTCCTAGTGGGTAATAGTGTATATATGGTATTCTTATGGGGAAAGAAACTATTAGTAATGGCGAATTCGTTGGCGGCACAGAACTTGACTAACTTATTGCCATTGTCGTTCCTCTCCTGCTCCCCGTAGCCTCTATGAGCCACGTCTGTAACATCAGGGACGTTTTCGACCCTATCGTTTAGGTCTCCTATTATGAAAACGTTTCCAGTGCTTTCATCTACGACGGACTGCAGCTTCTCAAAGAACCGTTCTTTGCCGGTGTCATTTTTAGCGTATAGAGATATAAATGTGTCAGTTGATTATCCCAATTTCAATTTACATACATTATTCTTTCATTAACAAATCTCCAATTTTTAATATCCTTCATTGATGGATGTATTATAAACCCAACTCCTCTTCTTGCATTCTCACTTCTGTCCGCTCCAGAGTAAAACAGTAGGAAACCTTTATATACCTCTCCACAGCCCTATCCTCTCCTTTTAGTTTCTGTCACTGCCAGTAATTTAAAATTAATCTTCATCATTTCCTCCACCACCTTGATCTTCTTTCCTGACAATCCTCGTAGTAGCCAAGTGCATAATCCGTTTCATTCGACGTGTCGTTAATCCAAAGGACAGTCCGGGTTCTTCTTGTGCTTTTGTTCTTTGAATCGGTTAATTTCAGGCAGGCGGGGAATTGACCTTACGTGCCCAAGCATGATGGAGGGGCTACCCTTTGAGATATTCATGCCTACCTTTTCTCTTCTTCCCCAGTGGGTGTTCTTACTAAGTAATCACAATCGCAGGCCTAGGGTCCGGCATTCCCAGTTGTAGAGAGAACTGCCTCCTTTCTCAACATGGGCTTGAAACCGGCTATGGCAGAGTTGTTTACTTGTGTTAATTCTAAACGTGCTGTTGTCAATTATCACGCCTAAATTTCTGACTTCAGATGAAAACGGTAAAAGATCATTAAATGGCTTTAGAGTTACTGTTGGAAACATAGCTATGGTTAAATTGAATCAGTTTTTAGGGGGTTCATTTTATATAACACTTGAAATTTTAGTTATGTGACCTTTCAGTGACAGCGCGAATGTTAGCTTCAGCTTTAGTTAATTTTATTATTATTCAAACTGAATTAACTGAGTATCATCAATACAGAAGTACTACGAGCAAAACTTTTTAACGTTTTAAAACGTTATGTTGATCGAGAAAATAACTATAAATTGTCACTTTAGCTCCTAAATTATTATTTTAGTAGATTTTTTATGAGAATTGTAAATATGTCATGTCAAGATTTTGCTGTTTTTTAAAATAGAACGCTGTCCTATAAATAGATTTCTGGGCAGATCTGATATTAAGAAAGTACAATCATTTAAAAAATGTATTTTGTAGGAGCTTCAGTCTTTATTTTTACATACATAAATATAACAAAGGCAACTTAGTAAACTACTACCAAGGAATTTTATCTTAAAGCACGCCGTGTTTGCAATAGAGCTACAGTATCATCTTTTCCGTATGGAAATAAGCATTAGCTTTTCTAAATGCTATCTATAAGATAAGGTTTCAAAATCAACTGTTTAATTTGATCAAAATTCGTTATGATTATAGCTGGGCAAATGCATATTTGCATAATTATATTTATAAAGCTAATACAGATAAGTTTTAGTACCTTTAGTAGTGACTTTCTTATGGCAAACTTTACATCTAGTTTGTTTTCTCTGTGAAATGATTAAATGGTCAGTTCTGTCAAATTCCGAATTGATATTCTCCAATGGTGAAGGTTTGAAACGTTTGTTATAATTTCTTTGATTGCCTTCCAAAAGCGATAACGTTATTTTTAGACAAAAAGTTAGTTGATCCACGGTATCGATGTTTTGAAAACGATGGAACTGCCAAGCGTTATGTGCTGTGAGGTCTACTATTATATGAAAGATAATATGGCATATACCACTTTATACCACAGATATATTGTGCGGTTGTTGAATAGTTATTTTCTTTCTGTCTTTGCGGGAAAATCGACTAACAAATGAGTTGGATAAATAAGCTTGGCATTAGATACCAGTATTATTGTCATTCAATTTCAATACAACGATATCTTGGTTATTTAATTTATAACCAAAAAATTCACGTTCTTGCTTTGTAATGATACTTTCAGTAAGAAGAGAACAATTTGCCGTTGGATTTTCTGTAATCGTGCTAGTAAATGGAATTTCTTTTTTTAAGTTCTTCTAGTAATGGAATTGTAAAAAGTTATCACAAAAAATATATAGTAAATTTGTTATTCCTCTACATTTTGAAAAACGACAGATGGTCCAAATCCAAACTGTCTGGACTGTTTTTATTTCGTTTTTTGCTTCTTGGTAAGGTTCCATCCAAA
>VTPC01090854.1:52004-147698 GCA_011009095.1 Ignelater luminosus | reverse complement strand
GTCAGCACAATAAAATCTGCACCTTATAACTTGAAATACCTTTCTTATATTCTGAAGGGTTACCCTACAGCTTAAGATTACAAAACGATATTTATTAAAATCTAAATTTCCAATTAAAAAGATAATTATGCAGAATTTTTTAATATTATCGGGTATTATGTAATGCAAAATATTGACCCATTGCGTAAAAGGTTATATACTAATTATATTAATATCGAAAGTGCTGTTACAGAAATATTGATAAAAGGTTATTAAGAAGTTAACAGATTTTTATAATGGTCAGTAAACATTTAGCTACTTTTTAATAACGTTTATAAAGTATATAATTAGAAATATTGTAAATAAAGACAAAATTAAAAGAAATATGAAATACGCACAAGTTTCTAGTCAATATTTGCTTTGCTACATATAAAAAACTTACTTTATTGATGTTACAGCGAACATCAGGCTCTGATTTTTAATTTACATTTATCTTTAAACAAGAGGCAGTGGTAACTGTAAAAATGTTTACTTTTCCATTGACTAACTATAAAGTTCTGCGTTGGTTAATGCCTTTTTCATATTAACACAGACTAATTTTATCATATGTTTAATTTTTAGTTAGAATAAATTATACTTCATACATAAAACCTTCCGGGGAAACTAAATGCCCCACTTTACTTTTAGCAAACGCTTAGTGTAAATGGAAGTGATCTTTTAAGGAGAATAAACGCAGTCGACATTTAATATGTTCGTACTCTCATTTATGTAAATGATCCGTATCATAGCCACTCAGTAAGCCAAGAACATCAGGTAATCTACTTCTCCAAAAGCCACTAAATTTGCTATATAATAGATGTCACCACACGCGCGGTTAGTTAGTTGGTCGCGTTACATCCTCCATCCTCCCATCCAATAACATGCAAATGTATGTAAAACAGCCATCAAATTACATAACACTGAACCATGGGAACGATTTAACATCGCTCCATGCTGCAGTCGGATACTGGGCAGCTTAATGTCGGATTAATCCTGTAAACTGATTTATATTTCGTCGGCCCCTTTCGAATATTGTAATGCAAATATGATTCGCACGCTTTATTTATAAAAATGATTACGTATATAATGCTGTCTAGTGCCTCCTGATATATTGGATTATCCTACAAGCACGGATATGGTGGTGCGAGAAGGATCCAACGTTAATTTGCGCTGTGTAGCAAAAGGATCGCCAGAACCAGTCATTGCCTGGAGAAGAGAAGGAGGAGAAACTATCAGACTGTTAACTGGAGAGGAAGGTAAATTTACAATTTAGAGTTAATAAACATTTCTATAGACATCTAAGCTTGTTTGCGTTTGAATTACATGTAAATGTGCCTACATATATGTGCGTTTAATTTTTCAGATAGTGGAATATTTACATTAAGATACGTTTACGGGTAGATACATTCTTAAAATCGATATTGATAGTCGTTTACGCCTGTGTGTTTTCCACTTTTCTACAACTACTATTTTATTCATATTTACTTAACGACAAAATTATTCATAGACTTACATTTCCAATTGATTTTCTACAACATGTCAGTAATAGATTTAAAATAAAAAACAGGAAACGAAATAGTATCTAACAGCAATATAAACATAATCTGAAAGACAATTAATATTAACCGTGACAGCGTGGAATTGAATTTTCGTTCTTTGCGGTGGGTTACTCGCTTTTGCATCGTGTGTATGTAAACTGGGTTGTATCAAGAGCCAAAGAGCGAATATGTTGGGACAGAATGGAAATCCACGTCCCTGGCAATGTAATAAACACATCGTTAGAAAGTTATATCGTTAGCTCATAAATATTGAATATTATATTAAGTAATATTTAAAGTTATTCAACAAATCAATCCATTACAAACCAATCCATTCTTATTAAAATTTTTAATTAGTGTTAGTTTTAAAAGAAGACTTGAAAAATCAGAACTATTTAAAAAGTTACACTAACCGGAATTTCCTTGCTCTCTTTAGCAATTACAGCCTTATTCAGAATTTATAAAGGTTATTTCGTGTTCGAGTACATTTTTTTGATACCAGTTACGGAAAGTAACGGTTAACCGTAGTAATGACTGTAAATTGCAAAAAAAGGTTTACTACTGTTTAATACTTGATGTTAGTTAATTCATCAAGAATTTCATAATTTTGTAAAGTGTGGTTTGCAACAGCTGTATAACACGAGTATAACCTGCAAAAATGAAGGCTTTGAAAAAGTAGTGAAATAACAGATTAGGTAGGGTAGGGATATAACGTTTATAAATTCAATCTGGTTTTAATCATATTGGCACGGTATCAAACAGCACAAACAAAAAATAATAACAGAGTTAAAGCCTTTGAATGAATCTGCAAGTAGTAACGTTACCTATCTGGTTGTTTATCCAATAAAAGTCGATTAGTAAATTGATTTTATATCGTGGACACGTGTTCACGGTTTTATTGATAAATTAAAAATTTAACACTTTAGCTTAATTTTTTTTTATATTTTTAACTAACTCATCTAACTATTCTCACTAATATTCCCTCTATGAATTTTAATTCAATATCTAAACTAATCTTAACCGTTGTATTTGTTTGTATTTTATTCGGTTTACGTGTTCAACCCGAAGTATTCTATATTCAATGACTTTGTTCTAGCTCTCCCTCCTAATGTTATCATTGCGTTTCCTGTTCTCGAGGAACGGAACATTTTTGTAAACTTTACTTTCTGTTTTTGTACTTTGATAAGTATACAAATTGCCATGACTATATAAAATGGCTATTCTCAAGGGTTCGCCTTATTGTACCGCAGAGGTATGAATTTATTGATTCTATTTTCTTGAGGAAACTAGTCGTTCCTTATACAGGGCGTTCTAGAGAATTTTCCAGATGTTATTAAACCTTATACGTATTAGGTTTGAGAAACTATAATAATAATTACAAAATGGTTTCTTTGTGCTTTTCAGATCTTAATGATATAAGATGATATAAGAACAACGAGAGTGAACTAAAACGTTAATCGTGTCTGTAGCTGTTCATATCTTAAATTCTGCGTATAAACAAATTTTAAAGTTAACTTTCTAAAGGTCCCTAGCAATATTATATTTTAAGGTTTACGGTCTTTTTATAACATACATATAATATCTTCTGAGTTCAACGACATTAGAGATACAGTCCGATCAGTATTTTCCTTTTCTATATTTGTTATGTGTTTCAGGAAATGTATCTTACAGAAAAAATCCTAATCATTTTTGAAGGTATCAAAAACACAAAACTGAAACCAAAACTTTGCTGGTACATTCTCGATCTTCCAATTTAATTAGACCTAGATTTTTTTGAAAAGTGAGTCAGCTGCGGTTTATATCGTCCAATATTTTTGTTTTTATCTGTTGAAGTAATTCCTATATCATGCAACAAATTGATCTTAATACATTCCAGTTGATGACACATTTTTAGTGAAATGGAAAGAGAGAGAATGGAGAGAAGTATCTACAATAATTGATCTCTTGGTCGCTTATTATAAATCTTGATTGTTTTTTAAATTTTATTTGGTCACCAGCTGCTAGGTCATATGGTCATATGGCCATCGGAAAAATTTTTTCGCTACTCCAGGCTTGCACTAATGTAGGTCGGGAATGGCTTTGCTCTGTGCTATTTGTTTACACTATACTTAAACACCATTCTACGTGGTGTAGAAAGCTCTAGGTACTGTCTACATTCCGGAGATATTCGGTTATCCCACTTTATGCTGCAAGCCGTTGATCTAAATAGCCTCAGTTATGGGTACAAAATTACGCCACCTAAGCTTCTTTTTCTTTTACATAATCACTTGGTTAATTTGATGTTTCTTAGTCCTTTTGGCGTGTTCCAACTATTCGAATTAACTTTCTTTACCGTTAGTAGAACTCGTTCATTTCCATTCTTTAACATTTAAACATTTGAAATTTTCGATTAGCCTTTTATTAATTTTTGTTCCTACCTGTGCTTTTGCTAAGGTTTTTCTCATACTTTCCTCGTAGTAAATATGGAAGAGTTTTGGTAGTTAATACTACCACACCGGTCATTGTCTGATTGAGAGTGTAATTGATTTATGCTACCGTTAGTCCAAAATAAGAGGTTGGAGATTTTCCTGATCTCTCTGTGGTTAGGTTATTTCTCTTACAATCTATCAAATGTTATTTATGTCAAGCATAATCAAAAGCTTCTAGAACTGTAATTGATATGAAGAAATTATGCAAAGTAGATGGTGCTACTGTGCTTCGCATTTTTCTTCATCAGAAATCCCTAATAAATGTCTTCTTTTTCTTCTTTCTTTCTTGTTATATATGTTGCCATTAAAGTAGGATTAAGCCTGTTTTATCCTATCCTGGCTCTTCCGACGTGAAGGTCCAACATTCTCTCCATTTCTTCGGCGGTCTACCCTGAGATCTTGTACCCTCGGAATTGCATAGTTTTGCAGTTCGCAATTCCTAGCTTCGTTTTTGGTCGAATAGTGTTTTCCTGTGTATGTCTCGTATTGCCTTCATTTCTGTTGCCTTTACTATTTGGATGGTCCTCGTTGTATCTACTCTCGTTTCTGCAGCGTAAGTTAAAATTGAACGCACTGCAGTTTTGTAGATTCGTGTTTTGTCTTCAGTAGGGAGATATTTATTTTTCCAGACAAGGTCTTTCAACCGCCGTGCTATTTGCAAGGCTTTCATCATTTGTTTCTTTATTTCTCCTCGCAGGTCTAATCCTAGATATGTAAATTTGCTGACTTGCTCTACTATCTCTCCATTCACCTCCAACTTACATCTTATAGGCCCATTCGTTGTCACAATGCGTTTAGTTTTTTTTTGTGTTTATTCTCATATTGAACTTGTTTGCTTATTTGTGAAAATTATACAAAAGTCGCTGAAGATTATCTTCAATGTGAGATATTATCATCGGCATAATGTACTATGTGAAAATAGTTATCGCTCATTTTTTATTCTGTCGTTTTGTCAAGTACTTTAATGATTCTGTCCATGATGATTTGTTGTGCCTGAACGACCTTAATTAGACTTTTTCATTATTCTGGTATTATTTTATTGCTTTGTACAGTGTTTTTTATCTTATCTCTTCTTAGCATTCCCAATATTCTGTTTTGATTTCCGCATATGTCACTGTCATACCTTTTGTGAACCCTTCCTAACAGCTTTCTTTAATTTGCCTAATTCTGCTGTTTTTCAAGTTCTGTTGCTGTATGTAATTGTCTCTATTCTCTGGTGTTTGGCTATGTACCATATGTATTGTATATATTCCTTCCTTTTTCTTTCTGTCATTTCTTTTAACTCTAGCGTGAACTATGGAGTTCGATTCTTCTTGTTTACATTTATTTTCCTTTCACCCACGGCTTTTTTTGCAGCACTTATAATGTTGTATTTGATTGTCACCATTGTTGGTCAGTGGTGTCACGTTCAACAATGCGATTGTCGTTTATCTTTTCTTCCAATCGGTTTTCGTAAAGATTTTGTGCTTTTATTGTCAAACGATTCCGTGTTGATCTTACTTGCATAGTAGGGTTTTAGATTTGTCGTTCTGGACAAATGCAATCAGATCTTGCACAGTACTAGTTTGTGGTCGCTTTCGGTGTTGGCGTGCATCCTGGATTACCCAAGGTTCGAATTGTCTATTAGCAATAAAGTAGTCCAGCACTGATTGTAGGCCTTTTGTATTCTGTCATGTGTACTTATATCTCATATTCTGATTTTAAAATGTGTTATTTTTTTCATGGGGTCTAGGGCGCGAAAAGCTATGAGTATATCACCAATGTGATTTGTTGCCTCTTCATTCAATCTTTGTGTCACTCCAGTGAATATTTCTTTTCCTATTTTAGCGTTCAAATCGCCCATTAATAATATTCGGTCCGTCTATTTTATTCCATCGACTGTGTTTTGTAGTTCTTGTTAAAACTGTCCCCTTTTGCCTTTTCCTTTACCGTTGTCGGGTGCGTTTGGGCTTATTATGTGTGTCTTATGTTAATTAATATTTAGTGTTACTTGCAACATTCGGTCGTCTGTGTATTTCTCTGCTTCGATGTATCCTTGAATGAAAAAATTTACCATAATCCCTAGATTCTGTGCTGGCAGATTGCTCGGAGAGAAGCTTGGAGACCTTTCAATTAAAAAAAATCTTCTGGCATTATCTCCGTTTTCGAATTCCATTGAGTAATTTTATCAAGAGATATAAAATTGCTCCTTGTGAATTAGCATGGTATATAATATGGTCTTAGCAATTTTCATTCTTTGTTATTTCTAGTCCAGTGTTTTCTAATTTCTTCAAAGCAATTTTTCTTCTTTTCTTTTATAAATTCTTTTTCTACGTATAATTGACAGATCTTAGCTTTTCTTAAAGTTTAGTCTTTCCAGTCATCGCTCTAGTCTAATGTAAATTGGAAAAATCGTGTTTTGCTTTATAGCACGTTTTGTTTGCTCTTCGAACGTTTCTTCTGATCAGTTTTTGTATTTGGTTTGGTCTTTGTTTTTATATTGATGTTTTTTATGCCAAAGAGTGAATGAATCTTTTTAATCATTCGAGTTTATTGATTCTTTTTATTTTTTCTTTCTAAAGAATCTAAAAGAGGTTTCTTCAATCTATACCTTT
This sequence comes from Ignelater luminosus, assembly GCA_011009095.1. Taxonomy (NCBI): domain Eukaryota; kingdom Metazoa; phylum Arthropoda; class Insecta; order Coleoptera; family Elateridae; genus Ignelater; species Ignelater luminosus. Next base: position 141,080 of record VTPC01090854.1, on the reverse strand, counting down.
TCATATTTTACATTTTTTACTGTTCCTTCTTTCAAGTTAAAGTTTTCTGTAATTTCTTTTTCTACTTGTTTTTGTAAGGAGCTTGCGTTTCAGGCGCGTGTTAGTTAGTAAATCTAGTTAGTAAATCTTTTGCTGATTTCTTGGTATCCTTTTAGTTTTATTTGAAATGGAGCTACCAATGAATTGCAGTCTGAACTAATATCAATCATTTGCCTTCTTGAATCTCTCACTAATAGATGTATAATCTACATACCTGGTTTCGTGTTACTTTAGGTTCAGTATCCCCAGAAGTGTTTTTTGACAACTTACAAAAAGTGCTCATTGCTATCGTGTTATTTTCTTGAGAAAATTTCACAAATAGTTTACTCTTTTTGTTACGGTCATGACAGCTGATCCATTTTACCCATTTTAGTAGTTGCGAAAGTTTGATTCACAAAGAGACTCATTAGTACTTCTTTACTCTTGTATGGAGTTGGGGCATTGAATTGAATTATATTGAACTTAGTCGAAGTAGCTTGTGCATATAAACCTGTTACTTCCAAATCAAAATTACTATTGTTCACCTAAAAATAATTCGAACCTTCTGGTCACTTAAGACCTACCGGCAACTGAGGGTCTTGCCTCTTGAGTTTTACCTTTTATAGCTTCCGCTATGGGAAATTAATGAAGTGAATTTCTGTTGCCTTCCTCATTCCTTTAGTAATTCCTTGAGTAGTGTTCCCTAAAGGTCACTCGCTATACCCTTTAATGCTTGTTGCAATATCTAAAACCTGTAGATGTGATTTATGGCTTTCAGCGCTCATTCTCGCGATTCTCTACAGAGGCTTCATTTCCATCCTAAATATGCTATTGTAAACGTTAGAGAATTCTCAGTGAAATTCTACTGAGTTAGTTCAGTATTTTAGACTGAGATGCTCGAGATGGCATGGAAAAATCGCTAAGTGTTTTACAATTTTAATTTTTAGCAAAGAGAGTTTTTACCATTTTGGTTTGTTACCTTCTCTGATCCAAAATTTATAATTCCTCAATCGGTTTTCATAGATAAATACTCAATGTACGCTTCTACTTTTAATTGTAAATAATTTGTAACACATTTTTTTTTCTATCAAGATAAAAATTGTGGTGCAAAAAATCAAGAATTAGAAAAGTGCTAAATGTATGTTTACTGAACAGTTTGTAATTTATTAAAAACGATGTTATCGTATGCATTTAAAAATTTCTTTATCAATCCGGACAATTTATGTTTTTTTTAACTATAATTTTATACTCCCCGGATCACAACGTGTGCTGCTTTATAAGCTACACAGAGAAGATTTGATTAGAAAAATTACCATGAAGATATATACTAAAGGGCAATAAGAAAATTTTGTTTGTAAATTTATTCTTTTAATGTAAAATGCAAAGATTCTTTTGATTGTTTGATGACTTTTTTAAGTTAATTAAATTAGGTTAATAGCGAAGGACTCATATTTGAGGCTATAGATAGTTTATATTACGTTTTCACTATCTATTAAGAGAAATTTCTCCGTAATACACTTTTCTTATAAATAGCATTTTGCTTGCCATTTTACTTATAATCACAGACATTTTTTCGAGAATGGAAAGAAAAAGACAGCGCAGTAACTTATTTTCTAAGAACTAATAATTAGAGAGAAAATCCGCCTCCACTTATTACAGCCCTATAAGTTAACAATTTCAAGTTTTCAGATATAACTGCTATCCTAGCTACTACCCACTCACATGATACACAAAGGCAAAAATTATTAGCTTTGAAGAAAATCTAAATCTATTTTTACACGCAATAAGTATTTCTGTGCATTTGAACCATATAATGTAATACCTAAGAAATTGAATTTTCTCAACCTCATTATTATATTTAATTAATTAATTGAATGCTAATTTACATTGCTTTTGTAATAAATTACTAATTACTGTTCTACATGAAGCTTCAATTCATTTATTATTATTTATCGGTTAATTGAATTTTGCTAATAAGTGTACATGAATAAAACAATGTAATATTTCATACACGTAACACAAATTTTCTATGTTGCCCACTGCTCGTTAATAACGCACGGTTTTAGCACATACAACACGCGCATACAATATTCATATCTGATTGACAACAAATATAAGCTCCCCATCCCACCACCGAACAGAGCGTTCTAAATCTGTTCGTCAACATGTTCGCCATTGGCAACTCAAGTGCATACAGCTTTGCTTAATCGATTAAAACCACACATTCATTGTCCAGTGCAATACTGAACGGAAAGCGGTGTATCATTTTAGGGTAACAAACATCCCCCAGTGGTCATCGATCGGCCTGCACTATAGGTGTAAATGATTAAATTGCGTTATCCTATCTGAACGTGTTAATAAGCGGGTGAACAATAATTTTAATACGGTATTTTCAGTGTCGAGCGTGGATGGACCTATTCTGAATATAACTCGGGTGAGCAGGCAACAAATGGGCCCCTACCTATGTATTGCATCAAATGGTGTGCCACCCTCTGTAAGCAAGCGTATTATGTTGATCGTCCATTGTGAGTCATGTCTATCAGCGCGGATACGGCTCTATTTAATAAAAGGTTGTTGTAGTTCCGCCAATGATCTGGATACAAAACCAGCTGGTGGGTGCTTACGAGGGCCAGCAAATCATTCTCGAGTGCCATTCAGAGGCTTTTCCCAAGTCTATTAACTACTGGACTAGAGATAAAGGGGAAATTGTCCCACAAAGTAATGATTTTTGTAACTTGCCACTTATTTTCCCCTTTTTTACCTAGTAAGATCAACTTTTAAAAGAGAATTTCTGCTTTTAGGTGGAAAGTACGAACCGATGACTTTGGAAAGCTCATACAAAGTACATATGAAGCTTACTATAAGGTCAGTGAGCACGTCAGATTACGGAACTTACAAATGCGTATCTAAAAATTCCTTAGGGGATACAGATGGAACCATTAAACTCTACCGTAAGTGGATCACACGTAATATTAATTAGTTGTAAATATACGTGTACGTGTATTATAAACGTGACAAAGTTCTGCAGCTTGTACCTTACGAGAAACTTTTATAAAAGCTTTGACCGTTCAAACGAGCAATTTAATAAATCGCTCCGATGGTTTCTGCAAAATACTGAACTAAATAACTTGCCTCTAGAGCATTCCATATTTGAAACGTTCTGTTTTATATGATTCTCGAAATACACCTTTCTAGTTTATCGTACTGCTGAAGTTGAAAACTGTAGAAAGAATATGTATATATATATTTTAGCTTTTCTACTGTTTGGAAAAGGTAAATTGTAGAAATAATTTAACAGATGAGTTGTTTGCTTCCATATTTCATTTAATATGACGGATGAATTCTCTTGAGGAATGTAATTAAGCTTAAATGTATTGTTAAAATCAGCTTTATCCCTATTGTAGCTAACAATAATTGCTAGAAAGCATTTTTTTGGATTGTTTTTTCTATTTAGAATTGAAAGTATAGACATATTGGGAAAAAGGGTAATTAAATATTCAATAAAATATTGTTTAAATACGAAATAAATGGAAAAAGCTAAATATTTTATACCCATCAAGAAACTTTTCGCCTGACGTACTTTAAATATTCAAGGGAACTTTTTAAAGAATGTTACCTGTAAAAGGCTAATTAATACCTTATTAAAACTTTCGATTGGAATCCTTTAGCTAGTTTTCCTTTCAAAATAAAAATTTATTATTTAAGTATTTCGGTTTTTATATAATAATTCTATAAAATGTGACAAACCGATTTCAAAATAATAAGTTTGAACAAAGTAACATCTAAATTATTATTTAAACGTAAACTTTTAAATATTCAAGCATTAAAAGTTTCTGTGTACATAAAACGCCGCAACAAAAAATCCATTCGGCATAAAGATTAAAAATTTAGTTAGCATTCAAAATAAATTGTATATTAAGGAAATTAGAAGAACCAAATTATATATTCGGAGCAGATGTTTCTTATCATTATTTCCATCAACGAGTAATACGTGATTTCTGTTTAATATCTGTGTGTTAAGGGTTTTATGTCTGCGTTTGTATGGAATTCCACATTATTGTATTTCTGATTTTAAATGGACAGTAACGATGTTAGCCTTGAAGTTGTGCGCCTAATTGCCCTATTCCATACTTAATAGTTGAAAAATATGTTTTTAAATTATATCATCAACTAATTTTATTCATCAATTTTTATTTTTGTGTAAATCCTCATGTCATACAAGTCCGTGCTTAATCCTTTCCCTATGCCCAGGCTAATGACGTTTGTGACATTGCTGGTCTCTTTTCTTTTTGATTGTTAATCCTTATCTATATCTACACGTAGCAGTTTTCTTTATAGCAATACCAAATTGGTCCCTTTTTCACTGTTTCGTAGCAGTGCAAGATTGTTTTAAATCATTTCCTACCAAATCTTTGATTTTGATTTTTGTTATTCTTTCGTTAAATTTCAGTATAAACATAACTTAAAGTAACAATATTTTGTTAAAAATTTACAGAATTTTAGAATTATGAGTTATTTCTGTTCGATTCCCAAATGGGGATCATGGTACATTCAGTATGTCCCAAGATTGAGTTTACAAGAGCAAAAAATTTTTGACTATTAGTTTTAGGGTAAAATGCCAGTCTTGATAAAATTTTCTTCTTGTTTTAAAACCTCCAATAATGGTAATATAATTTTGATGTTAACAACAATAATGAAAAAAATGAAGAAAAACGTATTGTTCTAGAATAGAAGACGACTAAGTTCCAAATTTATTTAAAAATCAGATTGCCACGTTTGAACGTTTTATACACAATAAAATAATGTGTGTTTTAAATTTTTCTCATTATTGTTGGTAACATTGAGATTATATAACCATTATTGGAGGTTTGAAACGAGCAGAAAATCTCATCAAGAGTGACATTTTGTCCTAAAACCAATTACGAAAACGTTTTTCCTCTTGTGATCTCAATACTGTATAGTTTCTGTATTTTTAAATAAAAATAAAAAAAAACTTTTATTTTGAAATAAGCTACACTATCCTTACAATGTCATTGTCAATTAGGAAATCATTCGATATGCAAGGCAACGTCGCGTTTTAAACATTGTCTTCTAACATTTTGTTTACCCTCGTAAGTACGTTCGAGGTAATAACCGGTTTCATCCCTCTGAATGTCTAAAGGAACCCTTTCTCCACGCTAATACTGTAGGAAGGCCTTAAAGCATTTTTTGGGTCGGAAATTGAATTAATTTTTAAATATGTCTTAGCAATTTCTCTTCTAAAGTCTGAAAGTGGAACTGATCCATGTACCTTGCAGTACAAAATATGGGGATTGACAATTTCCATATCAATACAGTTAGTAAATAAGGGAAAATATCACCCCCTTCCTCTGATTTTTACGATATTTATATACGTTCCACTCTAATTTTTCCATCTGTTTATCAATGCTAATATGTTTAGAAAAACTGAAAACTGCATAAAATTGCTGTTGAGTTTATCTATTACATGTCTGATTTTGAATAATTTGTTACAGCCTTCAGCTGCTTGAAGTGAATATTGAGTTTTGTATCGATTCTTCATTCTTAAAAAGCATTTAAAAATTTTGTACAGGAGGTTTTCCTCGCCAGTTTTCTGCTATAATGGCGTTTCCTTCTTCTAAATTTGAATCAGTACTGTCCGGAACACTAAATTCAAGATTCTCTTTAAACCACGAAGAAATGGTTTTTTGTTTTCTTGCTTTTTTTTGAGGAAGAACGTTTTTCTTTTCCTTCGTAGACGTTATGAACTTCCAGAAAACCTGGTACATCTTTTGGCATTGTGTCTTCTAATATATCTTTGTGTAAATCTTCCAGGTCTGAGACATGGTCAACTTTCTCTGGAGATAATCCGACAATGTCAATAGGACCCCTGCTGTCTTCATCACAAGTATTTTCGGCTTCCTCTCAGTATTCTTCAAATTCTTTCAAAGATAAAAACTTCTGAACACTTATTCATGTTAACTCCAAACAAACGTACGTACTGTTATCCCCAAATAAGCACTGCAATTTTTATACATACATATTTTGGAGTTTCACATCAGCCTCTGCTGCATTACCACCCCTGCCCGTCATCGAATCCTATCCTGGGCTTCGTCTTCCTCTAAGTTTTGTTGTACCACAGCCTTTCTTATGTTTTCATTCCAGCATAGTGTTGGCCTGCCCCTTTTTCGTTTACCTTGTGGTTTCCATTTAAAGAGTTTGGCCATCGCTGATCATCCATCCAAAGTACGTGACCACACCATTTTAAGCTTCTTATCAATCTATCTACTGTCGTGTCTTGGGCTTGCATCTTTCTTTTTATCTTCTCGCTGGGTACAATATCCAGTCTCAAGACTCCAGCACTTCTGCGTAGATAATCCATTTCTACAGCTTTGCTTCGTTGTCTGGATTTGGTTGTCAGTATCCAAACTTCTCTTTCATACATCAAAACCGACTCTAAAAAGATCTTCCTATTCGCATCTTTGTGGTTCTTGACATTTTTAATAGTGTAAATATTACATATTGTAAAATGTGACAGGGAAATAAGGTTGGAAGCTTTCAACACACTCATTGAAACACAAATAGCAATAATTCAAACAAATATTTGCAAAATTATAGAAACAGAAGTTAAGTAAAAACAGCAGTGCAAAAATAAAATAATAAATATATCTTCAGAAGATTGTCTTCTACATTAAATAAAAAGCTTAATTCACAAATAAGGATGTAAAAATTGTTTGAGAACTGTTAACTAAAAGTTAATCAAGTCCTCGGATGTACTAGACAGCCACTAACACCACGTGTAAATTCTCCAGAGGCGAAACCAACTTGAAGCTAGCTAAAACCCCAAATGGGGATGACGCGACGGAAGGAAATAGATTAATGCCAAAATCATCAAATTTGATTCCCTTCATAGTTTGTATTTCCTTTTAACTGCCTTAACGTTGTTTGAAGATTTCTTATGCAGTTTGTTAACAAATAAAACGCAAATATTCTCTCCAGCTTGTAACTTGTAACTACAAAATCAGTAAAAAGATTGTGATCTTCCAACTTGTTCTTTTGGGTTCTTACATTGCAAACATTTTTTGGAAGCTAACTTTTTCCAGAGTTAATAATTCTCTTTTGGTTACGATGTTACTTTTTTAAGTGTATGTAACAGCTCGTTACTTTTAGAAACAGCGTGACACGGTTATCTCTGATTGTTTTCATATTATATTCATAATTCCGTAATAGAATTCGTACATTCTGTCTGTCTGTGTGTTGGACTGTTGTTATGTTCCCGTAAATTATAGTTTTTTCCCAATTAGAGATACATAATCGGTATTTCGATATTTCGAATACTTTTCGAGAATATCGAGATCGACCATGGCAATTTTTGTTTTGGGTCTGTTGCCATGTTCCCGTAACTTTACAGGACATGTTATATATGAAATCAACTCAGAGTTTTTTCCTGATTCCAGACACATAATTGGTATTTCAATATCTCGAATATATTTCGAGATAATCGAGATCAAAAATTATTTTTTGTTTGAAATTTAGTCATGATCATGCTTGCATTTTTACTGGTTTTTGATGAAAAGAATTGAGTTCTAAAAGAGGAATCCAATGCCAATTCTACTAGAATGTTAGAGACAGCAGTAGTTAAGTTGCATCAAACGCAAATACAAGATGAAATCGCAATAGTTGGAAACAATTTAATGGGTAATTGTGATACCTAAGGGTATCTATTGGTAACATTTTTAATTTAAACACAACTCTTTCTTGGAAACAGGGGTGGGTTCTCACATTTTAAAAACCGCTAGTGTATACCCCATGAAGTTCTCAGAAAAACTGCTTACAGTGATATCATACCATAATAAGGATTGAAAGTTGTTGAAGTTTATGTTTGTTTATTTAATTTTCCCTAAGCGGTTTTAGTTACAGGAATTGCAGTTCAAGTATACAATTGAACTATCATAATTTGCATTAAAGGTAGTTGAACTTTTAATTATTGTTAATTTATCGTAAAGATCTGCAGATTATATTTGCCGCGATGGTAAAAGAAAATCGCCCAATTGAAAGACCTCCGATAACAGGCATAAAGAAGTAAACGCAAACGTTGTTTAATTCTCTTGAGTAGCGTGATTGTTTCGTCGCGTTAAATGCCTGCATTTGTGATTGCATCTGGTATTTAAAAAAAACGGGAATTGGGGGATTGTATCAATCTATCCAGTGACAACAAAACAAACAACATTAAATTATAAGAACTGTGCATTTTTGCTGTCATCTTAGTATAACATTTGAGAAAGATCTACTAATTTGTTACCTTGATCTTTCTCAATAATGCACAAACTACACAAACTCCAAACGCTGAAAGTCCAATAATTAAATAAATAAAGGTTTAACACCAGGTAAGCAAAGGAAAAATACATAACACGGGAGACCCTTTGAAATTGAAATACTAAAGTAGACTGCCCTTGAACTAGTAAATTTTTTAATTTCATCTTGTATAACAAGACTCGAACAAAAGATGCACGTGTTTTTTAATATGATGATGCCGTAGGTTCTTTGGGAGAACTTGAGCCCTAAAACCAAAAATTGGTACTTTGGTCATAAAGAACTTACGCCTTTCTAGTGTAGTAGATTAAAGCAAAAGCACAAAAAACAATCGGTGAACTAAACAAGTTATAAAAGCTTGTTTGCTAAGGAGTCACAGAATTCGCACGTTCCTATCCCATTGCAGCTGCGGAAACCATTATAAATCTACTTTCTCTTTAGTTAATATAAAAAGGAAGAAGTTATTAACAAGAATGAAAGACTGAGACAATCATTTAACAAAACTGACCGACTTTGTACTAAGATAAAGTGATTTCAAATTAAAAAGAAATTCTTTCTCTTACTTCGGATGAACAAAAAAGATAATAGAGCAGCAAAGGGAATTGCTGGCCATAATTCCAATTCCAATCCAATAATACCATTTATGTATCTACCCGAAAGCAACTGGCAGAAACTAATAAAACTAACTTAATGCAGGTGTCATTAAGAAATTGAAAGTAACAAAGAAACCAATGGCCTAGCTAGAAAAAGTGCATCAGTGCAATTTATAAGACGGAAATCGTTTTGATATTCCTAAAAGGTACTGACCACAGTAGTACAATAAAGTAGGAACTGTGTAGGTTGCCTAATCCGTTATGACTAGAAAATGAAACGTCGAAACTGATGTGTAGGCGGCACGGCCATGTATGGTGTGGAAATCGTTGAGTACCTGCATGGCATATCCTTTTCCGTTCCGAAGTAGCATAGCCAGTGCAGTTTCTATGCCGTACAATCGCATCAATCCAAGGCAGCAACAGCGCCATCGTTTGGAGACATAATAAATCAAATGTTAAGCTTGTCAACAGATGGCGTTGTCGCAAGCACTAATTTACATTGGGACTGTATTGGTGATGCGATATATAACATTTCTGGGGTGTTCAGGTTTTCTCAATGCAGTATAGATTGTAGCCTTTTCTCTTTAAATACAACATGCACCTGATTTTAAACTTGAAACTCATGAACAACTTTTCCTATGATTTATCAAGATATATGTGGTCTCCCTAATTAAATCGCTCACGAACCATAACCGAAATAAAAGTATTACAAGCTTTTTGAAACTTACTGACGAGTAGTATGATTAAGATACAATATTTGCAATGTTATATTGACAATTATAAATATACCACGACCTATTTTTATGAATTTAAATATTGAAACTATTCATGATATTGCAAAGGACAAGTTACCTCTACGAAGCCTGAATCTGTCTAAAGATGAAATAAAACTGAAAATTAAAAAATTTGTTCTTACCCTTCAGCGTCACTACCCAAAGTTGCTATCTACTACCTGTTTCTAAATGCATTTTTTCCAACATAAGATCAATTCAGGTGCCATATGTTTTGTTAATTATGAACAAACGAAACCTGCATATGACCGGCACCTAACTGGAGGGGTCTAATTAAAGTGACACATCACTGTGTTTTTGCCTCTCCAGGCCATAGTAATAATCATTCGAATTTTCAAATTTAAATCCTTAACCGGTCAACGTAAGAGTTACAGAAATATGTAGTTTGCTAGAATCTTTGTAGTATTTTTAGATTTTTGTTGCTTTGTTCCATTTAAAGTGCAATATTAGCCCTACTGCCAAATATCAACAAATTGTTCCCTTTTTCTTATTAGGGGAGACATGTTATATCATTCATTTTAAATTTTTTAAAGTTGGATAAAGTTATAGAATTCGCGGTAGTGTACGAAACTTCACAATTTTTTAAAAGTTTCCAGCAATTTGCAGTACGGTCAATAAGTTTTATAACAAGAAAGAACTTTACGTTTTTAAAAACCTGGGTGGCAATAACTACCTGCTCAACAATGCAAGAAACGTAATAAGGACATTTATTTAAAGAGACATATCGTGTTGACGTCAGCAACCTATACTTAATAATTTATTATTACCATTTCTACTTAAAAACCACAATAGTTTACGACTAAGTGGTACAATATTGAAATTATGTTAAAAATTGATACGATATTCCTTATTTGTCATTTATCCGATAAATACTCCAGGTAAAGAGTGTGTTCTCTCAATTATTTATAATTATGGTTAAGAGCTTGCTACATAAAATAAGTACCTAGGGTAAAAATAAAAAATTTATAAGAAACTGTTTCAAAAATTCTTAGAGATTTTAAATTTGTTCTTGTATAACTAACAAAATCCATAGTTAGATTCGAATGAATTAACTTTACCTCATCACTGTTAGTTTTGAACAGTAAAAATGAATTGTTTAATTAATTTTTATATAAAAAATCAGTTTAGGTTCTAAATGAAAAACACTGTGACTTTATTAACAAATAAAGTATGGCAAAAACTTTTGCTTTCAGGAAATTAGATTTATAATAATAATAGAAATTAGTATTAATATGATTACTAACGGTACCGTATATGGGTCTAGCTAACTAAATGAGGTCTCGACTGAACAGTTACCTGCATAGATTTCTCTTCCGATTTTTGTGCTACTAGGGATATTACAGGAAAGGCATGTAAATGGGAAAAGAGGCAAAAATGATATTCTACTGGTACAACATTCCTAGTCGAAGATAAGGGAAGAAACCGTTTGAACCTTTGGCAAACAACTCACAACTGCCTCTTAAACTCTCTAGGTTCGATCCAAAACCGCTAACAGGTCTTCTTGTTGGACACTGTCCGGCAAGGTTATTGTAATCAATGTTGATTTCCGCTCTGAGATCGGTGACCATTGTAAGCATTTCTCGCCCCATCTTCGTGAGCGGAACGTTGTGGATTTCTTTGATTAACCATCAGTAATAGTTTTGTGGTAATTGCCTGTTGGTGCGCTTTTTCACACTCAGTAGTAGTCTTTGTAGTTTTCGACATGGTCATTGGTGTAGATAGCAGCGGAAGTACGTAAGTTGAGCTGTGGTGCCAGACTAGTTTGACACAGCGGTAACTTCTCTAGTGAATTTGAAACCGACATCAGAACACTACGGGACACTACGTGGAACTGTTCAGTAGGGTATTGTCTAAAACACATTGGCAAAACGAACAATGTAAAGGACTGGTACAGAACTTTTAGCTTGTAGTTGCAAAGTTTTGATCCGTATCGGACTAGCCTACCTTGAAGGTGTCACTTTGACTACTTTAACCCAAAATAATATTATTCATCTTTGCTAATACCTTTAGCAGTATTAATGGTTAATATTAAATATAGGTTCATCTACCAATGATATCTTGGAACGAGGTAGATCCCACCCTGGAATTCATGTACACTTTTCATCATGAATAACCAATTGTACTCACCACTAAATATTCTTGAATCACTTTCTAACTTTCTCATCTTTTGTGGAGATTTTTGCTTTTCACACCTTACTCCTTTTTCTTTCTTCATAGCCATTTTTCACATTGTTACATATTTCTATTCAAATTTTCTACCGAACTCAACTGACTGGTTCAAAAAACTTTCTGCTATTGATGTGAGAGTTTTGTGTTTCCTCATTTCGTTACTCACACCCTGGCTTGATTCTTAATTTTCCAGCTCGTGATTAATCTAAAATAGACGTGTACCACATCAAAATATACAAGAAACAAACATTCTTGGTCTTCATGTTTTAGTTTTATCATTAAAATTTACACGCCCAAAGTCACAGTTTTCGTTTTTGTATTAGATTAGGTAGAATGATTCATTTTCCTCATTAATAAAGCCGCTTGTTCACGAACACTAGCTCAAAGACCAGAAAGTTTGCAAATCTACAGTTATTGGATATTGATCGAGAAAAATCCCTATGGTTGTTGGTTGGTTCGTAAACAAAAGGCGAACCCACAAAAAATTTTTCCTTTTGCAGTTCCGAAAAAAGCGATGAACGGCTTAGGTCAGTTTTCTTGGAAGATAAATCTTGTAAGACGATAATCAAAAAGTTTTGGAGATTGTCTTATAATGTCGATGATACCAAAAGTTTGTCTTGCACTAGATAACGGACAAATGTGTTATATCACTTTAAAAGCAATTGCTCTATCGCCTTTTTTTCAAGCAGTGTTCTTACCCTCCTTCTCTCATGAGGTTATAAATTATCAAAATTTGTAAAATAGTAGAGGTCGTACTACTGTACTAACAATCATTCAGAAAGTTTTTATGTCGATATCGCGTGTTCCTTAAGCGATACTAAAATGAAAACCTTTTGCGTTTTTTTTATTTAGATAGAAAGGATGACCGCGTCTTTTAGTCTTCTGGTAAGACAGTGGCAGAAAATATTTCGTATTCTTTCTTTTCCAATTAATCCTTTTAAGAATATGCTGCTAAACTATTACACCTTAATATCGTCCTTTAACACAAGAACTTTTCACGTTATTAAGAAGTTTCATCTCCTTTATATAACATGCTGCACACAAGTTTCGAGTTCATACCTTTTGCTAAAATTAAATCTTTTAGAATTTCTCTGTACTAACTTTTGAAACATAAGAAACAAAGAACTGTTTTAATTTATGATGCAGCTATTAATTATTACTCTTTAAGTCAATACACTTTGCAAATTTTAGTTTTAATCTTCTTATAGTTTTTTACGCTTTTTTGTATGTAGGTATTAACAACTCTTAGTATCAAAAACTTTTTAATTTATTATGGAAAAATACAATGAAATATGCGTAAAACAAAAACATTACAAGCTAAAAATTATTTTTTTTGTTCTCATGTAGCATTTATACTCAACGTATTTTCGTGGTTACATTTTCAACAAAGAATGTCGGTGTTGAATATTCCAGACGGGAGAAATTTTCCAGTCTAACAGCACGAAATGACATTCCAACAGCCAGTTTAGGTATTCTTTTATTTTGGGGACTTAAAAATAATTTCCCAGTTGAAGATATTTTTAATAAGTATAGAATTTAATCTAGCAAAGATTTCTAAGGATGAATATTCGTTATAACATGGTTTTGAAATGTTATTTAATAATGTGTGCAGTTTTAGTTGAAAATGTTATATTGCTTTTCATTAAAAATCGACATATTCGAAAACCTCACTTAACGGATTCATAAATTTAAGTAAAGGGAAAAATGTCACGGAAGTAACAAAATGACCTAGCTGCAGTTTCAACTATGATACTTAGTACAAAATCTTATTGCATAAAGATGATCACCATGTAGTATGAATGTCCGCAGGGGTCAATATCTTAGTGAAATTAACTATGCCTCAGAATCGAAGAGGTTATATACATGTATAATGAACGTCAGATCGTTTCGGTAAGGAATTTGTTATTCCCATTACGGTATGTTGTAATAGAGACTCTGAAGTTATGTGTAAGTGTTATAACAGATCAGACATACGATCCTCTTGTGTATGCTGCATTTGTTTCTTTACCGCCGTTGAAACGAGATAACACAAATTGGTTTCAACATGTAGAGTCTAAATTATGTGAAAAAGACATTTAAAGAAAAACTTTGTTGATATTTTGTCTAAACAGCTAGTTTAGTAGTTATGCCAGCTTAATTTTTCATTTCTGAAAGTACTGTACTTTAATTAATGTAAAAACAGGACGTTTCTGTCATATGACTTATTTAGTAACCTTTGCTTTATAATTTCTAACAAAGAGAACTTTTAATTAAATTTCAGGTTTTGGAAAGCTTAAAAAAAGAAAGAAATTAAGATAATTAGTATCCTCTTAACTCTCTGCAGAAAAATAATCGTTTGCTCTGGACTCCCATTCCAAACATGCAGAACATTAACAAATGGTACTAAACGAGTTACGTTTTACCCTTCTACCCAATAAATTGTTGTTGTTTTTTACATTTTCTTAGTTTGCACTTAAATTTAAATTTTTAGTATTTTGAGTCCCACTGTGCAAATTTTATCTTTATATCTTAAAGTCAATTTCGACTTCTATCATACTTTGGTTGGTAATAAGACAGTAACTCTCAGTGTCTACCTTTCCTTCTTTTTCATGTTTATTGTTTCACAAATATTCAAAATATTTAACTCATCGTTTCAAATTATTTCTTGTATTACACTAACTCGCCTTCTTTGTCTTCAAAAAATACTGTTCTGCGCTGATATCCTTTGTTCTCTTCTTTTAACTCTTTGATAAAAATTTCAAACTGTTTTGTTATGTCTATAATCTCCTCTATTTCACTACTTTGTCTTTTAGTAGACTTTATTTTCTTATCGCTAAGTATTTTCTTGCACTTTTCTCTTTCTCTCTGTTTTTTGCAGCTTTACTCATGTTTTCTTAATTAGTTCTAACAGTTATCAATACTTTCGTTTCATACAGCTATATAACAGTACCTGATACAGCACACCACACATACGTATTTCAACAAAAAATATTCATTGCATCCCGCATATGTAAGTAAAATTCTTTAAGCGTTAAATAATCAAATCTAAGAGACTTTTTCCCTTGGTTATGTCAAAATCTGAGTTTGTTAACTTTCAAGTTAGATTTGCCATGAGTTAATCCGCTGCAATGCATGTACAGATTATTGAAACAAAATTTAAAGCTAAAGAATGAGTCAGTTTTGCTATGGTTTATTTTTTGGTATCCTCAGACAATACCACAACGGAATCAGTGTAGAATTTTGAATAACAGTTTTCTGTGCTTAGAAGAGATAATTCCAATACGAAACTAAGCGTGAAGGTTCTTGCATACCTTTGTCCTATCGCTTTTTAGAGAGAAAGTTTACGATACACTCTTCTGCTGCAGACACGTAGGGTTAGTTATAAAATACATGGAAAATGCTTGTGGCGTATAATCTTGGAGGTATCTGTGAGGATCTAGTCTTGTCTTTTTTTCTAAATCTGACTTAGGGAATCGATACACGTCTCAAATAGTCCCTTTGGGGAACGTGTCAAAGCTCCACCAAAGACGTAGAATCTTGGTGTTCACACTTAACGTCTGGAAACCTGGTTCTGAACATAAAGAATTACACCAAACCTGCAGAAAACTTACATCATCCTATTCTGTAACAGCAGCTACACAGCAACAAGTAGGTTCAACCCTTAAGATATTTCTCTGGGGCTACACGCCACCAAGTTCCACCAGCAGTCAAATATTTTGGTATTCACTACATATCTCTGAACTTAAGATACTATACCGTGCAATTACTTTGACCCCCACATTGAGAGGGAGTGATGAGCTGAAGCACTGCCACAGACTCTGTTGCCTACCTATAAAACCTTCATTTGATTCTCTGATTGGAACCGACTGACAATCTTTGTCACGCCGTCTTAATATGGTACTGCCAGATTCTCCACCTAGAAAACTTAATTGTTTCGAAGGAGTGTGTAAAGCACCTTTCAAATTTATGAGAACGGGAGGTAGAACAAAACAAAATGGACGTTCTTGAGATCTTTTAGAATCTTACCTTCAATTCCGAGAGGAAGCCAAAAAGACACCTAAAGTGACCATACGTCCCGTTTCGAACAGGACCATCCCGTTTTTAGGTAGCGTATCCCGTTGTCCCCCAAGCACAGCTTCAGGACACTGAAATGTCCCGTTTTTTTAAACAGAGCAACTCACTGTAACAATTTGAAGAAAAGGCGCGAAAAATAAAAGATACGGCCAATGTCTCCCACTCGTGCAAATAGGTCAGAAGCCCGCTTCTGCTTGCAGTTTATTCGTTCGCTTCTTAGTTGCGGGTGTGCGTAGACAGCTTGCGCACATTCCTTGACGATTTTGTGTTTTTTTATCGACGTAAGTTAAGTTAGTCGGTTTAAATTTCTTGTACGCGAACCCTTCATTCTAACAATGCGTAATAGCAAGTGTACTTTTAATGTTAACTTACAAACTAAGTACCCGTTTGTAAAGTGGAGAAGTACTCTATCGGACGTTAAATGTGAAAAGTGTCGTACAGAATTTAGCGTAGCTCATGGAGGTGCTAGCGATATTGAGAAACATTTAAGGTCAGAAAAACATAAAAATTCCGATATGCTGCCACATCGAGTTCCTCGCTGCTTAATTTATTTAAGAAGAGCGATTCACCAACTTCGAAAGACGTGGAAGTTGCTTCGACGGAAGGAGCCTGGGTCTATCACACGGTACAAGAGAACCACAGTTTTTGCTCAAACGATTGGTCTTCTACGTTAATTCAAACATGTTTTGAACAGAAATTTAGATGTGCTCGTACGGAAACAGAAGCTATTGTTGTAAACGTATTAGCGCCAACAGTAATGGGTGAATTACAAGATCGGCTCAGCGAATGCAATCATAGGTCCAAGAAAATATTCCTTGTTCTAGTTTGCTTCTTTTTACCATACGAAGGCATACAAGTCCAACTTTTAGAATTTAAATACCAACATCACACATTATTGTCGATTATCTAATGAAAGTGTTGACAAAAAATAATTTAACTTCAAAAATCGTATTATTTTGTGGAGATAATACTAATTGCAGTTTTGGCGGATCGAAAAGACGAGGCGTCAACAATGTTTATGCAAGATTAAATTTATCTCTCGGAAGGACACTGATAGGAATTGGATGTAGAGCTCACATAATTCACAACGCAATTAAAACTGCCGCAGACTGTCTACCTGTAGACTTGGAATGTATTATTGTGAAACTATGTTCAGATTTTTACATCTGTAGTGTTCACTTGAAAACGCTGTAAGAATTTTGTAATGAATTTGATACACTGCATTAGAAATTGCTAGGCTATAGCAAAACCTGGTGGCTTGTGCTGATGCTAGCTATCGAAAGAGTTTTGAAATTGTACAAGCCATTAAAAAACTACTTTTTGAGTATCGATAAATGTCCAAACATATTAAGAACCTTTCTTGAAAACCCCGATTCTAAATTATGTTTTCTTTTATGCATTCACAGTCAGCAACGTTCCATCAAGCTGTTTTAAAGATTGAGGTCAGAATATTTCTGCAATTGAAGCCATGAAGGAAATAAATCAACTTAAGTCAATTTGGTCTTGAAACAAGGTACTCAATTTCTCCCCCACTCTGTTCAGGATTTATTGGAAAAATTGCAAGAAAATGACTGCAGTGGTGTTGATGAAGAATATATGAAAACTACAGCTGCTGAGTTTTATAAAATAAGCAAAGAATATTTGGAGCAGTGGGCTTTGTTCTGTGAAGAATTACAAATATATGAATGGGCGAATTTAACCAATATATCTACGTGGGAAAAAATTCAAAGTGTAATGGATGTATTGATTGAAAGGGGATTTATTAGATATAACCAAGATACTGAAGTATTTAATGAATATTCACTTACTTCTAACTACATTACTTTGCAAAAGGTGACAGAATGAAACACTGGAAATATTTCAACCAAAAGTCGTTGGGTGGAATTGTTCAAACACTTTCACATCAATAATTTGAATTATACCAATATTCGAACAATTATTGAATATATTTTATGTCTGTCCGGCACTAATGCACTCGTTGAAAGGGTTTTTGCTTTTATGAGTAAGTTGTGGACCAGCGAAAAAACACAGTTGCAAGTCGCAGTTCTTAAAGCAGTGTTAATCACTAAAATAAACTGTAAGAAACTCTGCCAAGAATTTCATTCTTATTTGAAATCAAGGCCAAGTATACTAAAGCAAATTTGTTCTTCAGAAAAATATAAGACAACCTAAATTATTTATTTTCACGTGTTCTTGCCTGTTTTTTCATTGATAAATAAAAACTATGAAAAAATACGCGATTTCTTCAATACACATACTATTATCTAAAAATTAGTAGATGTCTCATTTTGAGGAAAAATATAAATGGTCACGTTAGGTATCCCCGCTCTCCGTCCTTAAGAAGCATATCGACAACCTAGTTTCCTAGATGGCGGACATTCTCCCTTGTATACAGATAACTATCCAAGGGCGTTACTCACTCACCCCCACGAGATAACCAAAAGACGTATACTTAGTGGTCCTCGCTCTAGCGTCACATTCAGAATGTTTAGAAATTCAGTAACTTCAGAACGGCCGTTTTCACTAAGGTTTTACCATAGTTTTCCTTAGTGGCACAATGTTACCAGCGCCTTTTCCATATCACCAACAAGGAACCACCACGCCACCGCCGCCTGACGGTGTCGCTATCGTGGCCATATCAAATATCCCAGCTGCCACCGTATGATTATCACTTTTCGCGTTTGCGTTCCACAACGACGCAAGAGTCAAATTTATCTTACCATTTTAGCTAAAGAAAAGTCGAACTCTTAAAACGTTTTCTCTCTTCAGGAATCATAACACAAAATAAATTTGATTGCTTACGCGTCTTTTATTACATCCAGGAGTGATGGAAATGGAAACAATTGTGTTTTAAAAAAATTAAGCTCTAAAACGTTTGTTCTTTTAAATACAAGTAGTGTACAGGATGTCCTGTGGCCAAATGACCGTAGCTTAAACTACAACAGCAACAACTGTATGGGAGACAAATTTAAAGATCTTTCGACAAACATTTGTTACAAATGGTGCGTTTTTCTACCGTGTGTTAATACACCTAATTAGGGGCGTAACCAAAAGTAGGACAAAATCAATAACTATAGATTGCCTTATCTTGGTTCTGGTTTAACCAGTTGTAGTTCCACTTTTTTTATTTTCTTGCATTTTTGTATTCTGACACTCCGGTATTCTTCCATTGTGAATCCATGTTGACTTATTGGTTTACCAATAGATTTAGAGTAACTCTGAATTGATTATCGCAGCTAATAAGGCTTCTAATGTTACTTACCTGACAGCAATTTCCGATAAAGAATTTGTCTGTTTTACAGGTGCAATCCTAAGAATTCTTCAGCACAGGTAGTTCAGACTGAAACACTTGTTTCCCCATTTGTTCTTCCTTTATTGAAGAACATCGCAGACTGATCTGTTAAAGTTGTGTATTGTTCAATTTTTAATTCAGTAAAGCAGATTTAATTTGATTTTTTAAAGATCTTTATATGAAAGTAATCTCTTTACGCAGGTAAATTTGTAATTAATAAAAGCAGTGGTGCATGTAGCAGAAGTTGATATATTTATTTCAAAACTCTATCAATCTGGACAATTTATATTATTTAAGAAGCTAAGTTCTTATTGTGCTTAGGTTGCATTTAAAGCTGCACGATAATATTTAATTCAAAAAATTACGAAAGGCAATTGAATGTCGATAATAAACTAATGACAAAAAACTCATAGTTATTTACGTCTATAGATGGCGTGCAATACGTTTTCGTTATTAAAACAAATTCCGTTGTTGTGTATGAGTACACGTTGTTTACAAAAATATAAGGTTTCCAGCTAATTAACCGTAACCAACCAGAAACTGCTGTCTTGGTTTGTAAAAGGCATTGTTTTAAATTTATAGAAAAAGTTTTTCTTTATGTTACTGATAGTAAATTTTATTATGCGCTGCAGTGTGTTGTTTTCAGCATCTCTAGCTTACGACATGGTACAGAGTACCTTGTACAGGGATACACTACATTGTTGAATTTAATATTTATTCATAAGCACAAAGGATGAAGGGTAACATGGAATTAAACATTTCTATTAGAATATAACCATACCTGCCTATTCCTGCTGAATATAATACATAAATGTTATTATTATTATTTTAATAAACTATACCATACAATGCATAAATACTATACTGTGCTATTTTTCCAGAAATTAAAATTATTTTGAAAACTCTATTAAACAAAACAAATCAGAATATGAAGTATATTTCATTAATAATTTACATTAGACCTTATCATTCCTTCTCAATTATTAAAAACTTTTTAAATTAAAATATTTGAATATTTTGCAGAAACTCATCGTTTATCATGAAAACAATCTAAAGTTTGTTTGTTCTTCAAAACTTTATTTTAAGAAAAGTCCTAAATTAACCATTAAAATTTCAGCCATACCTAAACCCTCAAATACCTACAAATCAAAAGGAGGACCACGAAAGGGTAAGTTTACGGTAGTTAGTCATTTTTAAAACAATTGCTAGAAACGTGTAAGTGTTTGTGTGTGAAGTAAGTTGAAGTTATGATTAATAGCACCACATCTTTAATGCTTACTAGTCTAATAAATTATGTTTTATTCATCAGCAGCTATTCTAGTTATTAATTATTGTGCGGCATAAATCAGTCCCTGATAGAGCACGTGTTATCACGAAATCCTTCCTTTAAACTAATTCTAAAAACGAGTAGACGATAGAATACTTGGCATGAACAGCTTACACTGTTGAGTTTTTTTCTTATTCATCTTTATTCGAACAGAGATTTTCAAAGTTCGCGCGTCGTGATTAATTTTCTTAGCATCAGCATGGCGCAGACTGTCACGATTAACAGCACGATTCTACACTTCTAAGTTGCTAGAATGAATTTTAGTTAGAAATGTCATGTAAACATGCAACGGTATAATTTATTTCACTTACAAATTATTAGCGTTTACGCACGTTCATAAAATGATTTTGCTTTTATTATCTTTTTTTTTCTCTAAATTTCAGGTAAATATAAAAAGAAGACCAATGATATACCGAACAATACCGAAGACATATCAGAAAGTGAAGGTAAGTGTACTGAAAAGAAAAATTTGCATAGAATTGTCGTATTGGGTGAGGAATTATTTATTGTAGTAGATGCTATAAGGAGGTAGTCAAATTTTCATGCCTACCCGTCCGTAATGTGGATGATATTAATGGCCTTCTAGTTTATACACGAAAACCTTTGCAACAGCTGTGTTTGCGAGATTTGACGGGATCTTAATTTGTTGAGCTTTCCTTCGATCCAAACAAGCATCTAAATCTTTTATAATAAAAAATATTGCAGTACGTTGGCTAAGATTTGATTTTTAGAAACCAGCTGCGTTAAAGTGCCTACAATAATATGTCAGTTTCGTTGTTATATATGTGGGCAGACTCACGTGATTTTTATGAAACTTAATACGAAGGAAGAATTTCCGTAACATGAGAGGAGACAGCAGATTTACATTTTTTGCACGAACGCACTTTCGGTGCCACCTTTAACGGTCTACGTTCTCTATTAAAGGGAAAACTAATTCCAGTAATAGCTTGAATTGAAAAATACTTTTATTCCCTTGGTGAAATAATGTAGAGAAATGTAGACGAGTAGAATCTTAATGTTTCCTAAAAAAAAGAACTCCATCCGCTAAGAGAATTAATCACAAGTAATGGCACATTTCATCTTTGATTAAAGAGAAGTTATTTTGTGTTCTTGTTTTCCCGGTTAAAATGAGATATTTTTTATTTGATTTCGTTAAAATCCCGGCGCTGCTCTTAAATCTAAAACCTGTTTTTGATCTAACGATCGTCAGAGGAAGCAGCAACTCCGGCAATGTAAAATAGATTTGGACTCTGATATACTACAGTTTCGATTCAAGAGGATTTGAAGTCATAAGAACAGAGCACACTTTCGGTCTAAACGATTTCTTTCTCTTCACACTTAATTTCTACAAAGACATCAATCTAAGCAGAATAAAAGATCCTTATTTGTTCCCCTTCTCGATGGTTACTGTAATAAAAAGTGTTCAATTTTTCAACATTGCAAGGCAGCAAACTTTTGAAAAAAATGAGGCTTAGTTATGGAAAATACCGCCAAGGTTTTAAACAGCCGTAAATACAAATAAACATCTTTTAAGTTACTAAATCAAAATTTAGAACGGTAGACTGAGATAGTAAGCAGGAGGAAAGAGAAGCTAATTCTAATGTAACGAAGATTCTAAGAACCATTTAAATCAAACTCTCTAATATCATTTTATGTTTTTCCACCCCGAAATGTCGTTTATGTTTGCTTTAAAATATATATCCTCCACTTAATATGTACAAGTTTCAAGATCACGAAAGACAATATGGAATTTATATTGCCAGGGCAATGACTTTTTTATATTGATGGATGTTTGGAGTTGGTTGTTTTATTAAATAAAAACTGAGTGTATTCTTTCGTATTTGTTCTCTCTCTGAAAAATTTTTGTTTGCATTTTTACAAATGGGGTTGCGTACATTAAATAAGCACGGCCTTTGCTGTATAAGTAAACTAAAATGTACTGACTGTTTTAAATTACAGCATGAAATTTTAATCGACAGCACGACTATTTTAACTCTTCTAAGCAAACGACATCGTTTTTCATAATAATTATTAGTAGTATTATATTCTGCGAATTCTTGATTTGTTTTCAGAATGATAAGAAAATCATTTTGAGACCACAGTTTCAGTGGGTGCTCCCCGCTGCAATTATTCAATGCAAAATACAGCTTTCAAAATTAATTCATTGACAGCCAAGATATACAGCAATGTGTAACTGCTGGTTATTTCTACCTTCTGGGCTTAGTTCACTAGTCTTTGCCATTACTATTTAAAGAAATCGTAGCTCTAAATATGATTAAGCGAAATTATTCATTTCTCAATATTTCCCTTTGTATTGCTTTAATATGTAAAAAGGTATTGTCATTTTCGTTTTGTAATTTCAATACCATCTTGATTTATTATCAAATTTACTTGATTTAATAGTTTTTGGCCTACGATAACCTCCAACGCCGAAGATGTTTTGGCATCGTATGTATTGTCACTAATCGTGGTAAGACTTCAAAAATTTCATAGTAACAATTTTTAGTTGACAAAGCTTAGGTTGACACATATTTCACTATACATTTGATTCTGTTGTAAAAGTAGTGACAGTTGACCGCTTATAGTGTGGTTCACAAGTTCCATTTTGGCTATTATTTGCCTGACTTCACCAAAAATTATGATCGAGGTGTCATTCGATTGGGAATGGCATTTAGAAACTTTTCGAACATTTCAAAGTCCCGCGCAAAAAAAGTGGCAAAAGTTATAAACAAATTTGTAAAAAGAGGTAAAATGTCTTTAGTTAACAAAAGCATAACTGATAAACAAATTGTGGGAAAAATTTTTTTTCGATGGATTATTGTTCATTAATGTATACCAATGATACCTGAATTTTTGTATTCCTTAATATTTATATTTAGTAGGTAAAAAAAATTTTTTTGTTCAAGAGATCAAACTAAGGGGCGCGCGCGGCGGCCAGATCACGCGTTTTTAGCCCTATTTTCACCTCTAAATTAAAATTATAAATATTGGTGGTACAATTCCGGGAGTTAAGACTTTTTGTGTAGGAAATGTCCTGCTCTTTAAGGATGTTTTTTTTTGATTTTGGATATTTGCAATATTCTCCGAGATATGTGCAAAACACAAAACCCCTTTTTTTTACGAATTTGTTTATAACTTTTGCAATTTTTTTGTACGGGACTTCGAAATGTTCGAAAAGTTTCTAAATGCCATTCCCAATCGAACGACACCACGATCATAACTTTTGGTGAAGTCAAGTAAAAAATAGCCAAAATCCGGGGCATCTGTGATCAAACGAACTACATCTGGAACATTTCTGGCCTAAATCTCTTGAACCGCAAGTCTATTCGTAATTAACAGCGACACTGTTTCTTTTCAGCAGACATAACGCTCTTTTCTGAAAAAAGATCTTATCTGTCGACCAAACTACATAGTGTATTTCTCCCTAACCTCGTCTCCACTAGCTATATTTCTTTCATTCTTCTTTCTTGTTTTCGTAAGCAACATTTTATTCATTTTAACTCTCTATACCCTTTTCACCTTAGGAATACAATCTCGCTAACTTTTTCAATGATTTCTTAGCAAAACTAAATATTTCTAAAATGCCCTATTCCAGTGAATTCTGCAAATTGTTCATAAAGGTATTAATTGTGTAATTATTACCTTCACCGTGAAATAATCAAGTAAAATTTTCAACGTTGCGAAAGCTGATAAAGGATATCAATTTGTTGAGATTGGATCCTGTGGAAGTAGCCTTTCCAGTTTCTCTTTTATCTGGCGGATAGTATCCTCTTGCATTTCCTTTGCTTTGATCGTTTTTAGGATCTCCTAATGTATGTAGCTAATAAATAAAGTTTCAGTAACTAACTATAAACACTCTTGAAAGACATACTTTTAGTTGGAATCTTTATAAACGATGCCGGACGACCCCTGAATATTGGGAATCATCAACTCGGTTGCAATACACACACATCTATTTGATCAGGTTCAGACTTAAAATAAATAATTAATAGAATTCTTCAGTAACAAGCATTACAAAAACTAATTTTAATAGCTCAAAGACTCTGTGGTGTCTTTTCTGGCATAACTTCTCCTCATTGAACCCAGAATTTGTGATACGTCTCTCGAGAACAATCATAATGGTAAAAAAGACGTCTGAGATATGAATTCTGGAATTAAGAACTCGAAGTTTACTGTCAAATAACAATGCTGTAGTCAGCACATTAGATTTGTCTTTATATGAAAATAAATGCATAAAACAACACTCGTTTGAGCTACATACAAACCCGTGCTCTGATAAGTTTCCCCAATTAACAAATTAAATGTCAAATCAACTAACTTGCAAATCGACAAAATTAATCCCTAAAATATGGTTTACAACACAGAACCCTATTTGGTCCAATCAATTTGTCCATTTTACCTCTCATCAAATAAGGTAGTTCTGATTTTTTTTATATTTTATATGGTTGGGTCCTATGAATCTAAGTTTTCGACCCCGCTCAAGTGCGGAAAGTACCTAAAATTACCCAAAAAAAAACCACAAAATCGTCAACCTTTTTTCAATTTTGGCGCTTTTACTCCTGAAGCACTGGTTTTTCGGCTAAAATGATTCGGTTCTTCTTTAAAGTCTACTACATTTGTAACAATATAATATCGAAACGGTTTCTTTAGGCTTGGTAGTTATCAAGATACAGTTCTTCAAAGTATTGCAATTTTACCAAACACCACGAAATTTTCTATTATATTTCTGTTTTGAAGCACTGTTAGATCTGTTTTTAAAGTAAATTAAATTTGTGACAATTCAAGGATACAACGGTTTCTATAGGCCTAATCACTTTCAGGATACAGCACTTTCAAGTTTTACATTCTTTTCCACTTTATACCATTTGGTTTTTTTTATCGAATTTAGCCGTTTTTGCATATTCTAATTTATATTTTATACCTAACTAATTAACTATATTTTTTTAATTATATCAAAAAGTCTAATTATGTTTATTAGGTTATTGTATTTTATAAATTCCAAATTGGTCCTGAAACAAAGCATTGGAAAATTGTAAACTCAATAGTTTTGAAGATTTAGCTTTGATGCTTGCGGAATGTTTGAAAAATAAATCAAAAACTTTTTAAATATAATACAAGATGTATTCTTTATATGTGCATGTTCTCATAATTTAATTATGAAAAGAAAAATAATCAAGAATTTTAATAAATTACAAACATTTTTCTCTTTTTGATGAACCGAAAATGGCCTTCAACTCACTGTTACTAGACGTTTTTTCTTCTTGTCCTTCAATGACCGTTTCCTTCACTTTATCAGTCTTTTCATAAACTGTATCTGTTTCCTTCCAAGAGATTTAGTTTAAATCTTCTAATGCAGGGTTGGGGTCTGGGAAATCTCCATATTCTTGGCAGTGAGTCCTTGAGGGGTGACCACCCAGCCCCAATCAACGGGATATCTTTCAATTCCCAACCACTTTTGCACCGGAAATAAGCAACCGTAAAAATTAATTAAAAACCAGAAAAAGGAGGAAAGTTTATTTTTAAGTGGTGGTAGGACCAATGGAAGTGAAGTCTTGCAGATAGCCGTCAAAAATTAGGGCTACATTTGATCTATATTGAGTTTTTAAGTATTGAATGTACCTTGCAAAATAAGTAGTACTGCAAGGCCACACAACTTTGTAAAGCAATGTCCATCATCCACTACCACAAATCTCGTTGCTCCTTGGATCTCCTCCATTTGTATAGGTGTGAATGCTGAGTACAAAGAAAACTTGGTACCCTTACGCATTCCGTCTTCATCGAATAAAGACATAAGAAAAGGTAAAAGTTCATAAGTGAGAAATTATTTCAAACTTTTATCCGATTGTTTGAAATTGCATAGCCTGTGGAAGAATGTGAGAGGGTTGATAGTCATTTTTCTACAGCAATAGTAATCTTAATAAAATTAACAGCAGCAGAAAACGATACCACCTTATTTGTACGTCTGAATTTCACTTGTTCGAAGTTTTGGCCGACAACTTTTGACAACCTTACCCGCCCAATCTGTAGACCCATGTGGCAGTTTACATCTTCACTTCCAACAAGTTCACTGCTTATTGACATGGTCAATTTTATTTTAGGAAATGGGCAGTGTTGAGAAAACCAGTGTCTGAGTTCCCCTGTATCTGCTTTATCTCTCGAAATGCAAGAGCGTCGCATATCTACATGTTGCTCAGATGTTGCAGAAGTTATATTACAGTAGATCTCAATTTCATCGCATTTATTCTGAAGATATACTATTCCTAAAGTCCATTGTGTGACTACGCTGTCCGTCAGTACGCGCCCCCTGGTCAAAAGACCAGTGCTTCAAGGTTAAAATCGACAAAAACCGAAATATGATAGAAAATTTCGTGGTGTTTGATAAAATTGCAATACATTGAAGAACTGTATCTTGATAACTACCAAGCCTAAGATCATACATTGTTACAAATTTAGTTGACTTTACAAAATAATCAAATCATTTTGACAGAAAAACCAGTGCTTCATAATTAAAATCGCCAAGAATCGAAAAAAGATCAAAGATTTTGCAATTGTTTGGGTAGTTTAGGTACTTTCCGTACTTGGAAAAACTTAGATTCATCATTAGGACTCACCATATGGAACATACATAAAAATCAGAACTACGCCATTTGATGCGAGGTAACCCCCCCCCTTTTTGATGACAGATTGACTGGATTAATTGGATATTATTAGATTTTAATTCACAACTAAGCAAATAGTAAATAAATACTGCTTTTTGAATTTAAGTTTTGTCTAGGAAACGAAAGTTTCCATTTGAAAACTCAGTTAGGGACTCGTTTTCTCTCTTTACCTAAAGCTTTCAGTTAAATAATTTAGATTAAATAAGTTATAAATTTTCATCTTGGGTAATCACTTAATCAGGGATGATATTTTGTTAATTTTTTTATTGCAATTAAACAGAAAATAAATGAGCAGTTTCAGTTATTAATACGAGCTATATGTCTATGTTTGAGTTGATTCATAAATTTATTCATCGTTTGCGAGATTTGGCCAAGATAAAATCATCTCTCAGTGGCTATAGGATTTCCAGAAGACGCAGTAGTTAGGAAATATCAAATCTGGATTCTAAAAACAGAACTGAACACAAGCAACAAACTAAAACTAGTTACAAATTATGCAGTTTCTGTTACCCAATACAGTATAGGCGTAATAAATTGAAAAACTTAAGATTTATGAACTACAGCAACTTGATAGGAAGATTAGAAAATCTGATGTTGATAGACTTTCTTTAAGTAGAAAAGAAGGAAGAAGAAGACTACTGCAACTTGAAGGAGCATATAAAGCACATTTTACTATACACACTAAATATTAGCAAAGATCATGAAAATAGAAAAGCTGTAGCAAAATCAATTATAAAACTTAGCAGTAAATTTTTTGTTGTTTGCTGTTATTACAATCAGGATGAAGATGGACTTTTTTTATATAAATATATTATGTTGCTTTTACAAAAGCGACATTTTTTCTAGCGCTATTGTCTTTGTTTCTTTATAATGTGGCCAATTTTATCAAATTTTAGGTCTGCTAGAAGACACTTTTTGGAAGGCCTCTCATGTGCGGAACTGGGTTCATCTACATATATCCATTTCTACACGCCTCCATTATATTTTACTAAAGTAATTACTAACTGTAAAGGAAATTGCAATTGTTTTTTGCTGTTAATTGCAATCCAAGGTATTTTCCAGCTACTCACTACCATACTATCTAGTATATTTACAAATAATGGTCACCACCATCTTTTGCCTCTTATTTAATTCAGTAATTTGAAATCTCGTTATTATGGAGGTCAACCCCTCCCATAAATTTATCGTATTCAGATATCAAGATTGGTTGAGGTATTAGAATGTCTTTATGTTCATTTCTACCGAATCGTTTAGCTTGAATTAGAGTTTCTATCGTACATCCATTAGTCATAACTGTAACAACAAAGTTATCATTCCAAAGAACAACCAGTATCTCTAGAGTTTTATCAAATGCACGCACAAAGAATCCCCTTTCTCGTTTAGGAAGGTTTTTAGTAGCTTCAATTGAAAACTTGGCTATGCGATTATCTCTTACAGTCCCTGCAACAATTAATCCTTTTCTATTTAGCTTCAAATAAAGAATACGAGGTGAACAAATTATGGCAAAAATCTTATGCTGTTATAGACCTTCTACCAATAAAATCAATGATAGGAACTAAAAGAACATTGTTTGATCTTTTAGCTAATTTTCCTCCATATGGAACAAATTGATATAGATAACAGTATAAGAACAGGGACACCATAACTTGAATAGTAATAATAATAATAATAATAATAGGTTATCCCCTAATGAACATCTTGCAAGAGTAACGTCCAAAGTAAGGAACTATTTCTTTGTGTATTGATAGATTGTACTCGAAAATCCAAAACCGCAATATCGAAGATAGGTTTCAATTTGGCAAATTTGTTCTCTCTAACTAGTTGGGTATTATCCGATAAATGAATGCTTTGTTTTATCGGTCTAAATCTGTTTGTTCTCATAATTTTCCTAATAAGCGGAACACTCTTGTGTTCGTCCTGTGACCAATACATGTTCGTCTGAAGCACAGTGTGATATCCCGATAAAATAAGAATATCAATAAATCTTTTGAGATCTTTCTCCGTTGCTGAAAATTCATGCCGATTGCATATAACTTTGTAAAATTTAGGATTTGACTAATCATTTCGTCGTCAAAAAATTACGAAAATATCGCACATGATGATTTCTCTCCATAAAGGGCATTTATGTCTTCTAGATCTCTATTCCTAATATTCTTAGGCATTGCAAAATAGGTTGGATTGTTAGTTATAACTTATTCGCTTAAAGGAACGTTGCCTTTATCATCAGAAGCGTCGACTTCTGTGTGCGAACGAACTTCATACCTGCCTGCAATTTCTTTCTCAAGTGTTTTTCTTCGATTATGATGTCATCAAAATCTTCTTCGTCAATAACCTTATCTCTATAGGGAAGGATATGCACAACATCAATTTCGCTAGCTTTCTCACAATGTGAATCTCCTTCTAAAAGTGCTATCAGCTTCATTTCCTACGACATGGTTGTTTCTTTAATGTAATTACATTATATAGATTAAATAACGGGTTTCAATATTAGTAGTAACTTATCTTTCATATGTTAATTCTTCAACAATTAATTTTCTTGTTTTCCTAACAGTCCTTACCACTTTTTTTTCCAAATTAGTTGTAATATATTTGTACACACACTAGCCAACTTTATTACCACCTCTTTTTGGCATGACCTCGTGCCACATAAAACAATAGGCTTGCCTATCATTGCAATCACGAATAGTCAGATTAAAAGTCCACAGTTGTCTTTTATTAAACACTACCGAGTTGTTAACATCAGGTGTTGGGAGGCACTGTTGAGAAACAAATAGTTTTCTTGCTGGAATCACTTTTCGCCAATCTTTTATCGGCTGCTTTGCCGCTATATCTCAGATCTGCTGCCACATGATGTGCAGATATGTTCAAATTTCGTTTTATCTCCCGCCATTTTAATTTTCATTCTGAGTGTTTCGCATGTTTAACAAGTACACTTCTTAGGTTTTGTAATGGCTGTGTTCAATTAATGAAATTCATTTTCATACAAATTGATCTGGATATTTCAATTTGTAGACTTCATACAAAGAGGCAAACGTATAATGTGAGGGCAGCTATTTTTTTACTGGAGTCCTTTCTCGGGTAATGACTTTCATATAAGGGCACAGAAAGTGTGTGATCGCAAACCGTCTTAATTTCCTCTTCGGTTTTCTTATTCGACGGTGCGTGTCTACCGCATTGATCCAATTGCAAAATTCTCAATAATTGGGCACATTTCTTGTTAATAACAGTTTCTATAAATTTGCTACTAACATCAAACGTTTTAACAAAGAATTTGCAAATGGCGAAGTTAATGCCATTGAACATGATAAACTGCCTAAAGCGTTGTTTATCTAGTTCTCGCCTACGTATTTCTGTAGTTTGTTTTTCTTTGATTTCAGTCAAATCAGATACGTACTGTATCCTTCAATTATAATTGCCCATATTCCAAAAATTGAAAAAGATCTTTTCTCCGTCTTGCTGAGTAGATTGTTCATTGCATTTCTTCCTACACACACCTAAGGTTTTTATTTTTCGTTCATTTACAACGTTTCCTTTACTTGTGATGTATCTCTGTCTAGTGTTTCTCAATTTTCTTCCTTCATTCCTTTTCTTAGCAGTTTCTCCTTTTAGAGTACAATTAGGTTTTAAACTTTCCTTCTGTATAATGCCTTCGGCTTCATTTTTGTCAATTATGCCATTTTCATTATTTTTCAAATATCAGTACACTCTGAAGCCACTCCTGATTGTAGTTCGCAATTTGATACTTTGGTGCTGTCAACTGATTTATAAATAGTATCTTCTAGCTTCTGTTATAAAAAATGTGAAGATGTACAAGATCCTAAAATACTAATGTTTTTCGTTTCCATTATAACGATATTAAATTTTGTACTCTAAACAAAATTTTGACGGTGTTTGAAAAATGTAGTAAAGTCTGCAGTTTCACCAATTAATTAATCCAAGATCATTTCAGTATTCTGATCGCATCTTTTAAGTTCATCTATATATTTAATACATTTTTACATCTTTTTAAATTTTTCAAAATAACCTTTTAATATTATTGTTAACAACATACTAAAAAGTCGTTGATTGTTGAGACTTAATGTCGTACTTAGCCACAAACAGCTTTGGGTGTTTAATTAAATCTGTGATAATCTTGCTTTTACCCCTCTGCCGTGGTTTTCGATTAGTTTTTTCTGGATACAGCTTTCGGAAATCCTCTAAACGCCTCAGGTGATACAAAATCAGTACTACGCTTGCCATCAGTCTTTTCAGTATTGTCAGTGAAATCACATTTAAAGTTAGTCTTATTGGTTTCTTCGTTTAAGTCTTGCGTGCTTGAAATGAAGTCGATGGAGATTCAAGGTTTATAGGACAATCTGTAACCGATTCATTTAAGAAATCTGCCTCGGAAAACACGGATACATTTAATGGGTATATTCCACTTTTTTGAAGCCAGCGATAATATTGGCCGGTGTGAAATCTTTCTATATCGTCTCGGAATGCCGGAATTTCTTAACATTCAAGAGTCCATTGCAGCATTGTAATAAGACTTAAAAGGTTCGAAAACACTGACGTCGAACGGTTGCATGCGGTGGCTACAATTTGGGGGCAACGTCAATATGTTGACTCCGAACTTTCTAGCTTTTTCTACTCGCTAGAGAAATATGACTATCATGATCATCATATATTAATTACCTTGGATTTTCAGAACAAATGTTGGTGAATTTAATAAAATGATCTCACATTTGAATAAAAAGGTCACTCGTCATCCATCCACTCGTATTGGCTAGGCCAAGAGAACCTGCTGGGGCATCCGTAAGCATGTGTGCTTTGAAGTATTTTCTTGGAGACACTAATGCGGGTGGTAAGTATGTGTCTGCTGCAGACACTATACAACATATTATTACCAGCGCACCTCTCTCTGCACTCGTATACTGGTTTGGTACCTTTTCCTGCAAGTATCTTCCTTGGCTTGTGCGCTGTAGTTACTCCTGATTCGTCAAGGTTGAATATTCTATTTCCATCGGCTACTTGAGGTATGCATCTAAGAACACTCTCCAGGTTATCCAAAAACAAACCAAAGATTGAAAGATGTTAGTCTACTCAAGCTATATGAGTGTTTGGAATATAACATTAAGCTTTTCAGCAGCAGCAGCAGGTGTAGAATAATTGTCTTTTAATACCAAGTCAACAGCTGCAGACATTTGTCTCGCTGTAACTGTTCCTATTTTGCACTCTTTAGGTTTTCTGAAAACAAAAATTAACTAATTTTAAAATGGTGGTCCATGGTGAGACAGTGTGTCTTAGGAAAACTAGCATGTTTTTGTGGTTAGGTTAAAAACACATTAAAAAATTAATACTGAAAAAATCCTTAAATGAAAATCAACTCTTGTATGCAGACAATTAACGTCTGTAGATGCCATTTAGTAGCATCTCTACTTGAATAATGATTTTTCATGGATTATTCCAACCACGTTTGAAACACACAAGTCCAACTTCGTCACAGTATCAGAATTTAGATCTATTTTGTGTATATAGCACTTATTGGAACTTCTAGGCGCCAAATTTAAAATAAACTTGAATGTCTCACTGTGAATTATGTCGAACTGTGCACTACTCTCCCTGCATGTACATAGAAGGGGATAAATCATAATAGATGATACATAACCGCTTTTACACAACCTAAAGATATCAAAATAGGTATGTAAAAGGGGAAAAGTCAACTTTACTGCTTTTGTATGTACATTGAACGCTTGAAATGTAACAAATGCGTAAAAACTAACTGCTTCTACGAATTGACTTATATCCTTATGAACGCGCATAAAATAGCGAATTCTACACTGATTACCGACTTAACCCTGTTTTCACGACTTTCTGACTTAACCCCTTTTACATCTGCATGATTTGTATATTCTGTAAATCTGTAATTCATACCCTTTCCTGCAAGTAATATGTTTTAACTACGAATCAACAGTTATCCTGCTCCAGATCTTTTAAAATAATTAATCCCTTTTAAATGAACGATAATAGGAAATTTAGAAAGAATAAAAATGAAGAGCTATATGTTAAATGCTGATTATAAATTTTTGAATTACATTTTTTATCAGTATCATGAACCGGAAAACAAGAATATTAAAATTACTTTTAAACCAACTAAATTTATTTTTCTATCTTAAAGATAACAACAATGGTATATTAAATTATAGAATTTACGTACTTTAAAAAGGCCTTGCAATGTGAAAAATATTAATTTATTAATTTTTATCTTCTCTTTGACGGAAATGCGTAAAGAAACTTAAGTGTGAAGAGTATTTAAACATCGACAGTTTAATTTCTGGTGCCTGCAGGACAAAGTAATATGAACGTCGTCATCCTGTGCTGTTTTTTTACGTACTCATAATAAAAAGTTTTACAAATTTTGACACTTAATAAAATTACTAGTTATTATTCAAAGCAAACTTGTGGTTTGTCTTTTTTTTATTACCTTCATAACAGACAAAACAAGCGGCGTTACGTTTTAGTCACTCGCTGCTGACGTACAATTCTTTTTTGCGTGGTTTACGGTTTATTGTTAAACAGCATCACAAAGAAATAGTACATTCCAGGTTGTATTAACTATTCTCAAGCTTAAGTGTAGCACTTGGAAAATACTATATATCACGTATATTTTTCATAAAAATAATAAACGTTATTTCTAACAAAAACAATTGATGCACGCGAAAGGCAGTAAATTTATGGCGTCCAGATAACTCGTAAATTCAACTTTCTGATAAGAAAAATGCCGCGGCTAAAAACTCTTCTCGAATCAAACCCACCCAGTGTTTGTACCGACTTTGAACACCGACACTAGCAGAGAAACAATGTGGGGTAAAAAAAGTCTTTGTTTCAGACATAGAGGATCAGCCAGATTCATTGTTGTTAGAAGAAGAATACTACAGCGCCGTTAAATGTGTGAGGAGTAAACTAATCCTTACTTCTGTTTTGATCACATTGCCTCTCCTTTTGCAATAAATCTTAACCCTGTGCTGTGTTGTGTACATAGATTCTTCTAACAGACGTAGGCAGATAAAAGCAAATCGTGTACAAAATGAAGAACTTTGTTCTCGAACTATTTTTATATGCTTCCTTTTGCGACAGAACAGTATAATAGTTTGTTTTAGTCTATTCAAAATGCGCACAAAAAAAACGAGAGGGTTTACCATTTATATATGTACTCGTGTATTACTATTATTATTATTAGTACATGTTGCAAAACGCGTTTGCATATTCCTAACATTTTAAATAGACTAAAATATAGATTAGCCTTCTGTGACTGACGCATATTCCTGTATGAAATAAATGTAGGTAGATGTAAATTTAAATTAGAAAATAGTATTATAAACCTAGATTAGCATATTTTTTTCATTTCTTTAAGTGAAATGACATTCCCGATATTGTTTATGTTGTGCTTAATATAGGTATATGTATGACAATGCGTTAGACATAAAATGAACAGTAGACTGATTTATAAAAGAATTTTCGTTTTAAATTTAAATGTGTGCGTTATACGTAGGTATTACATTGCTTAAACAATATTATAAGGTAGATAACTTAAAGCGCAAAAAGAATTTGGTAAATAAACGCTTTATGAAAAATTCAAAATTATAAATAGAGGGCTTTCTCCTCCAAATCTAAATTATTAAAGTACTTTACCTACTCGTTTCTTTTTATATAAAAAAAACTCGTTTTTTTTTAGTAAATAAAATTAAATATTAAAATTCTGAAATGCAAAATAGGTATGTAAATTGTTTATCCTGATCGATAAGTATCCTCTTGTGGAGAAGATGTTTGGCGACTTTGCCTCATTTCCTGCCCCATAGGGTTTCACCCCTATTGAACGGTTTACCCTTGAATGAATTTCAATTCAGCCGTTTTGATGATGTTATGTGTGCGGGAGTGTAAATATCAGATGATGTTTTTGACTTTAAAGTAAATTACCTATTTTCTTTTCATTCTGTTTTTTATTGCAATTTATGTCATGATTATTATTTTGCATAATCAAATTATTGCATGAAAGGCTAAAAATAGTCCGAGTCGACTCAAGTTAAAAAACTTTGTTGGAAGTCATCTCGTTAAAGGATTTTACTCCTTTAAAAAGTCTTTTATATGAAAATCATATCTGGTACAACTGTACAAACGGTGTAAAACCACCAGGTTGTATCACAGCACAACTCATTGATTTCTTTATAGCTCTACAACTCACCAGAGGGCAATATAATGAAATATAGTTAGGAATTCAATTTATCCTAAGCACATATTTTCTTGGAAAAGTTAGATGTTCGTATTTACAATTTAAAATTTAATCCTGAACGAGAAATGTATGATTATAAATGTTTGCATTAATAATTTTATTTCTGAAACTTTTCTGCAATTGAATTGTTCTGCTTTAATTATATCAAATTCCACATTTGTATGGTTGTATATAATAAAAAGCAGACAAGATAATTAAATCGGAGCAAAATCAAGTCTCATGTCATTTATAAAAATGTAACAAAAACGTTTCTATTTATACCATGGACAATTTACTGTTAATAATAAATGCAGCGTGTCCTCTCTTTTTTTACATTTTGGTTGTATACATCAAGCTCGCTTTGATCGTGATAGTCCTTTTTACATGAGAGAGTTAGATGCTCCGTGTTATTTAATTTTCCATTAAAATTACAGCTTGTCTACCAGATTCAATGCAACCCACTCGTCTCTGTATTTCCGAGAGTGTGTAATTATCTGCATGTCCTTCTCTCTAAAATTCTGCTTTCTAAGTTTGTTGTAGAGAATTATTTTCTCAAAGTCATCAAAGGAATAGATATAAATAAAAAAATTACTTTTAGGCAATCTTCAGCTAAAATAACGAAAACTAAGGTTTCTCTATCGAGGTCGTGTAAATATAATTAGAAGCTAATTAACTCAAAGGCAACAACAGTAATATAGGAATTTATTAAAATATGCGTGACGTTAGCTAAAAGTCATCTAGTCCCAACCCAGGTTTATTCATAAAATATTTTGGATTTTTGACTTTTACAAACTAATCAGGCTTTTCTAGTTGGTCCAACTTTTAAGGTCAATTGTTTTGAGCCATTTTTGTTATTAACACTTAATTTCTCTTCTAATATCAAGCACACCACTGTGCTCAGATTTTTCTGTGATTCTAATGACGCTACGAATAAAACTGTATACAAAACTATTGAAATAGGACAGTAGATGTTTAAGTTAAGCCCAATAAGCAATGATTCTTTACAAACAAAAACGCAAACTGAATAAGTACTAACCCTTTCATCTCTATTCTTTGAAAAAAGAAAACTAGAGTAAACTTTCTATTAAAATCGCAATTAGTATATATCATAATATAACATCGAAATCTTCTTAAAATTACTCTATTCCTTTCTGTATAACAGCAAAAGCTGCTACAAATACTAGATAAAAGTTATATTTAACAAATTCATTGCCAGCCTGTCTATACTCACATTAAACACCGCTAGAATATTTTATTTTGGTATATTATAGCCTGGCTATATTCTAAGGCATTGATTTTACAGTCCGTGTAGAACTTTCAAAGTTGATTTCTAACATGTCCAAAATTATGAGACTGACGCTTCCAACGCTTTCTTACGAGAAAGATAAAAAAAATTTGTTACGCCACTACTAGCTTCTTAGTCGGTTGCCTTGTGTGTAAGCAAGGGGTTACGTGAGTAGCGTAATAAATAATATGCAATTTTCGGAATAACATTTATGCAACTTAACGAATGTTCACTAATTAGGAATTTGTTGTACACTATCTCTTAGGAAATTGGGTGACCAGGTTGTTCTGCGTGATAAAATATTCGAAAGACTTGTTCGCTGTTTCTTTGTAGTAAATACTATCAATATATATACTT
The DNA here is from genome assembly GCA_011009095.1 of Ignelater luminosus. Taxonomy (NCBI): domain Eukaryota; kingdom Metazoa; phylum Arthropoda; class Insecta; order Coleoptera; family Elateridae; genus Ignelater; species Ignelater luminosus. Next base: position 103,978 of record VTPC01090854.1, on the reverse strand, counting down.
ATGCGCCTGAAACATTTAGAAATGGTTTTCTATTAGTTACCAGCTCTGTCAAATTTGGACATCCATTCTTCTCATTTTTGTATGACCGATTATTTTCACTCCGTTAGCTTTAAGTCTATTTTTGATTTATCTTCTTAATTCGATATTAAAACTGCTCTAAGTGTCTTTTTAGATGTCGTTTCCTTTCTTTTTTTACCAGCTTTTAGCAAAGAACCGTGGCACTGTGACTACGACTTTCCTCTCATTTTTCAAAGACCTACTCTTATTGGATTTCGGAATCTGCTGTGATGACGGGTTCGATTGCCGGCCGAGGTCCTAAGATTTTTTACTTGAAAGAAATCTGAAAAAGGATGTCATCCTCTGGAAATGATGTAAAGCAGTGGATCTTGTACTACGATGAGTTGCACGTTAAAAATTTGAAAAATCTCAAAATTCGCTAAAATCCAACTTAGATGGTGACAAAATGACTACAGTAGTTGAAGCCACGAGGTTCAAGGGAACCGCGACCTGAAGTCTCAGCCATAAAATAACAACAACAAATGATTGGGCATTGTAACTGGCAGATTATCAGATGTTTCGGCGAGTCCTGAACTTGCGGGTGGAAGAAAAGTATCTGATGATTGCACGGCTTATCCAGTAACGGGTATAATGTGGAATAATCATAATTTGTGATTTTGTTGTAAAGAGTCAACCAACTGATTTTATAAATAGTTAGCAGAACGTAAACATTTTTCAATAACTAGGAACCTATAACACTGCTATAAACGATTTAAATGAGGTCAACACTTCGCCGTCTAGCAGCTGAAGCGCTTAACGCAGCGGAAATTTTGTCAACGTATGCTAGGTGTCCACTGAGAAGGTTTCCTTGTACGAACGGCATATTGGCGATTGTTATTCGGTCAGGTGATTATTACGTTTGACGTTTATTTTTAATAAACAACTATGTTGCCTAACAAGCCTAAGTCGAACAAACTAAACACATTTATTATTTTGTTATACTTTTCCTTCACATTTATGAAACAAAAATCCAAAAACTCACAATTCGTTTCTACTCTTACTATTTTCAACAAGTCTTGACACTTTACAGCTCAAATGATATGTTTGCTGACAATGTTTGTTCTCCAGTGGTTGTTGCATCCATAGGTTTGGTCAAGTTCAAAGCTTTGATAAATGAGATTCACAGTTGCCAATTATTAGAATGACAACATTTTCTTTTCAACTACAAGAATTTCAAATAAAACGCCTTGTAGCGTCTACAAACAGTTTGCTGTCCATCCATCCAGAAGAATTGGCGAGAGTTAGAGTATAAGGTGATGCACCTTTAAGCAGGCGTGTTACAAGTTTTTTTTTGTAAGTATACCGTTGCACCGTTTCCACTAATTGTGCACCAAGTGATTATGAGTTAGTATTTGACGAAAATGAAGATAAAGAAAGCTCGGGAAGTAAGAGGATGTCTGAAAAACATTAGAAATCATAGAGACAGTGAAAGTGCTAAGATGATCGGAATTATTGAAAGTCGTTGCGACAAGTTTTCTTTCCAGAATCAAAAAGAACTTATTGTACCACGACTAGTTCCTCAGTTGGTTGCTTTGGGTGTAGATAAGGGATGGATTCTGCTAATGATCTGTTTTAAAAATCAACAAGAAAGATTGAAACTAAACAAAAGGTAACTGAAATTTGAGAGGTTAGAGCATAACAAATCATCTTGTTCTATTGAGAAAGCTATCGATTACAAATGTTTATCATAAGTTGTAAACATCTGCGGATTCTATATTAGCACAAGAATGCAATAGAACCTACTTTGAAATAGTGTAATTAGAACTTTTGTTTGTTAAATAGTGAAGCTAATTTCTGGTTAAAAAATGGTAGAATAGAACAGAACACAACAGGAAATGGATTTTCAAAAATCCAAATCAAAATTTGAAGCACGCTAACTGGAACATGAGGAATTAAAGAGTCATCAGCTGCCATTTCTAGTGGTCATCACGTTTGAAAGTTGTCTATTTGAAACATCTTAATACTGAATTTTCATCACCTTAAGACACTACGAAAAAAACTGCGATTGTTTCAGCGGTTGCTTAATCATCCTATAATAATAGAAACGTGCTTGCATTTTTATAAATTTGAAAATTTTGAATTTTATAAGGGAACGAACTACAAAAAAACAAAATCGTTCTACCACTTATGAAAACAGCGTTAATTTATTAATCTTACTGTTCTCTAGCTGCCCCGAAGACAACTTACAAGAACGGAAATGGCTGTTAAACGTTTGCTTGTGTAGGACTTTATACCAATAAGTTTCATTTAGTACGAAATGGTCAGAGTGTCCCGTAATATGTAAAGTTGTCTCTTAGAATGTTTATTTAGTATTTAAACGCAAGTACAAAGAGTGATTTATTTTATGAGATATGAGCAACCAACTTCTGTAAAAATTCTTATCATTTAAGCTCAGTTAGAGCAAAAGCAACATCTTTGAATCAAGCTTCTAAATTCGCAAGTAGCTACCAACCTTTACTTGAAAAGGATTTACAATATTGGCCGACAAACAGAAATTGATCAGTTCGATGTATATTAAATTGTAGAACATCTTCAACTGCCCAAAACTGTTATTAGTACAGTACACGCAAGCATCTCCATTAATACTGTTCCAATTTTTCTTATTACCAGTCGAGTGTTCACCTGCAGTCTATGTTAGAAATCAATTTAATATTTCTTTAACTTGAAAACTTTCGTATAAATTTTATTTAAAATATCATGACAAAGCTAAATTCTTCTCAAACTTCCTTCCTTAAAGGTCTAGAACATCAAATAAATATTCTTCTCAATCTCTATTGGCTTGAGAAGTTCACCAGCTCCTTTAGGATTGCTGCTCAATGTTATTAATTTAGCGTGGAACTGAAAATGTGTAACGGGAAGATGCTCAAAAGTATGCACAAGTCCCGTCCAGACCAATAGAAGATGTTAAATCCCGTAGCTCATGCCGCAGATGGGGTGGATTCTCAAATAAACTTGGCTAATCTCTCACAAAGAGAAGCTCACCGTTTTCCAAAACTCTTATTAAACTAATAGATGGTCGTAAAAGAGGGCGCCAGCAGTCGTAGATCGAAGGGTTCTGATGGTCGGTCACGCGACTACTCGTGAATCCGACACCCTGTATATAGGCTTCTTGCGAAACCTCACCCTGTGTGTAACTTACCTCGTGGAAGCTTTATTAAAACTCGCTTTAGCGTTTCACAATTGAGACTCAACACAAACAAAAAACTATATAAACACGTGATTTGTCTTGATCAATTTTCACAAAGAAGTCCTCTGAAGACTTCCTTCTTTTTCAAAGAAAGATCCAAGAAAGAAATACCAAATTGATATTTACTTCTCTTCTCTATCTAGTCTATAAATGAAATTTGGACTAAGCACCACCGTGCTTTTTAACAGCCAAACAAACAAAGTAACGAAATTAACGCTGCTTAACTGGACCAGAGATCCACTTACAAAAAAAACACAAAACGTAAATAATTGACCTTTCTTATATTTATTAAAACAATAATAAAAATGGATTAAATACATACAAACAAGAATATAAAAAAATAACAAAATAACACTACAAAAGAATATCAATAAAGGGTATGAATTAATATCTTTACTGGAGAACAAAGTTGATACACAAATAAGAAAATAAAAGTAAAAAAAACAAGTTATTACAATAAACAAAAATAAAATTTTGAAATAGCTACAAATAAACTTTATATCTAATAACAAAAAAAACAATAGTCAAAAGTTATTATTTATGTTGCAATAATTTAACCAACACCAGCTAAAATTACCTGGGAACGTTCCTGTTACAAATTAGTTAAAAATATTGATCGTGCATATTATAATTTAATGAGAAAAGCGAAACTAATCTTGCCTAAGCAAGGTTTTCGTATGGAATATTTCACAAATTCCACGTTCTCCTAATCTTTTATCAAATGAAACAATCATAAGAACTCAAATAACAAAACAAAACAGGTCTTTCTTACTATAATGGCAATCTTCATTCCAGGTGATATATGCAGGTCTCTGATTTCCACGATAGCAGCTAATCCACGTGGTATTTGACGCAAAAATTTCACGTTCACCAATGTTCAAGAGAACTTAGGTTTCAACGAACAATCACTGTTGTTAACAATAACCAAAAAGCACAAAAACAAAATCCAAGTGTTTATACACAAACTTGAAAAATAACTAAAACCACTTTGAGTCTCAAACGCTCTTTAAGTTTACTTAGTTCATTCGGATCACGGAGCTTCCAAGATGTAAAACACACAGGTACTACACCAACGGGGCCAAAATGGTTGCGTTCCTACCCTCTACAATTTCTACTTCCTGGAGGACACCAGCGTAATTATATTTGGGTTATACATTCCCCACGATAACGAAATTTATAAGCCTTGCTGTTGGTAAACAAATCACTTTCTTCCGCGACTATTGCGCGTCTCTGACACGAAGAAATTACGATTTCTCCAGTCCGATCTCTTTTTTTGCTAAGAGAATCGCTTCACTTAATTTGGTTTGAATCCAATTAGGGGATGTAGAGGTAAACGTCGAAAATTACCACACGTTGGTTCGAGTACGCAGCTCTTATCGTACTGCCTAACCTCTGCGTTTTTTTGTTACGCAGTTCGTACTTACGGTAGTGGGGTTAAAAAGTCGGATATACACCCTAACATATTAGGACATTAATACTCTTTATAAGGCAATGGAAAATTTTACTTGTAGATTCGCTAGTTTAAATTTGACTTCCCCGAGACCGTGTAACTGCAATGTTGCAACTAATGATTCTGGGAATCTGATATTGGAAATCAACGAAAGACACGTCTGCTGGAGTCTAGATGTCGAGACCATAAAAATATTAATTCTTTAAAATAACATTACAACAAACATTCGTTTAACGAAACAATTCAAATATTACGCGTCAAGAAAACAAATATCTGAACGAAATTGAAAGACAGGGGCGGATTTAGTGCAAATTTTAAAATAACATTACAAATGTATGAATATCGCATGATTGTTTTCAAACCTTTCACTACTTGTTCTGGAAACATCGGCTACCTACTTAAACTCTGGAAAAATATCAGAACCAACTCCAACTTCTGCAAGTTACTTTATCTTGTCTTCGCTATTCTTACAATTTATGATGAAACACTGAAAACCCTTTTCATGAAATAAAAGTTCAACAACGTATGTAACAAAATTTATAGATCTTTATCGAAAGAAAGGTAGACTAAATGTCTTCAGTATCTACAACTATTTAGTTGAAGTTGTATTGTACAAAAACATAATGACATGTGTCTGGAAGTGATTTGGGTTTCAAAGTTTTTAGAATTAATCTTTCAAACCAAACACACTAAAAAGGCATCAAATCTTCTTTGAATGTATACAATGTATTGGCAAGATCTGAATCTTAAAATCAAAAAATTGAAACAAAGAATTATTGACAATAACAAAAGAATGGAGAAGGTAAGTGTGTGAATAATCAAAACAATACCAAATTCCTAAGGCATGACATCAGCTTTTTCGGAGAATAAATTTAATCAGTACTTATTTTATTATTCTGTTTCACTTGCAGGATTTTTTCTTTTCTTTCTCCGACAGCATGAAGCATTTTTAACTTGAAATTTACTAGAACGGCTATAAATCTTGAATTTCACATATACACAGAAGAGCTGCAATTATTCATTATATCAAAACGCCTATTTGAGACGGTTTATTTCATGTTAAGATTCAAAAGGATTCTTGATATTTAAATTAATAAAAAATCGAGTAATACGTCAAGCAATAACATTCCTACTGGCAAAACATCATAATTAAAGTTCAACGTGGGCGGTTTTCAAGACGCCTTAAACCCTCGTCAAATTGGGTACCTTACGTTTAAAAAAACAAAAAATGCGAAAAGTTTTTCCATTTATACAACTTCTGATTTAAAAATTAATTAAAGATTTAATAATCTCACGAAGTTTAACTTACTGCGTTTTGTCGTTTTAAAAAGGGAAGAAAGTTAAAAGCGTTTTTATTTACTTTTCACTGAAAATAAAATGTGGTACCTACTTATATACGCGTATATTATACGTCAAGATACAAATCTCCAATGAAATATCTGTTCGTACAAGTTTTATAAGAAAAGAAGAAGAAAAAAAAAGTCAAATTAGAACAAAGCTATCCATTAGGGACGTAAAAATGCATGCAATATTTCAAGACAGGTAGTTAATTTCCTAGGGGGTAGTGTTTCTTATTTAACACATTGACCATCCTACTTTTCTGTTAATCTTGCGTGTGGATAAAAGCGGATATATCTGCTTTTAACTACTACTATATTTTCGACGATACCCTTTTTGTGTCAGAATTAAACACCCAATGCATTTTAGTTAAAAGATCGTAACAGGTCTGACAGACAATTGTTCCCATCAATTAAAAGTATATTCAGATGTTCATAAATTTGTAATGACCCATTAAACGACCCAACCTGGAAATTGCTATCTCAAAGGAAATGCATAAATTAACATGTAGAGATTACAAGCTTTACGCCTGATAATTTAGAAGATAGATTAACTAAGTTAAGGTTTTGTTTATTTTTGTTATAATTGTATAGAGTAATAACTATAAAAAGATAATATAATAATAATGTACTAGCTGTAATGACTCCACTTCCCAATTCCTATAATATTTAAATTAATTGTAATAAACGTAACATTTTGTATCTCGCAGTTGTGTGGAATGCAAAAATAAATAGTTTTTTACTCTTAAAATGTTTGTTTTATTAAACTACTAACACAAAATGAGCGTTGTAGTAGGCTCCCTTTTCTGCTCGAGTTCTTTTAAGGGAACGCATTAGACCCGCAACGTCCTACATGCTATTTGTGTAAAGCCTTGATGAGTCGTTTCTGTTTCTTATTATTTCACAGGATCTGTATTATCAAAGAGGCTAATAAACCAATTTGTATGTAAAGGTGCGAAACGCGGGATAAATTTCATTAGCACTTCTAGAAATGTAGCAGTTAAAACTCTTGGCACGCGTATTCGGGGAAGATAACGATTTGGCAAAGGGAAAAACGGTATAATTTCATGTTTTATTTTATGTAGTCGACACAGAGCCAAATGATTTGGTTCTATCTTCAGTTGAAAATAAGATGAAAAAGCAACTGATAAATACATCTGAAGGGCCGTTATTTCCACTTCGACGATTTATAAAATCGGTAGCCTCACGGATTTCATTTCCCTTTGAGTACTTATGTTGTGATCAAACATCACTGCATTGTATAGATATTGTATATTTATCATTCATAAAGTCTTTGAATACCTTTCTTATATTAGCAGAACATAGACTAAATTTTAATTTAACTTTGTAATAAACATGACAGTCTATTTTGTAATTAGTTTACTTCATGTTATTTTAATTAAGCATGTGACCTATATATTTCCTGTACTGTGTGAACAATGAAATAAAATATTTACTAGTTGAGTTTCTGTTTACCAACAACCCTGATTTTGTAAAGCATTGAAACGTGCTCTAATAATAATAGAAATTTCGTTTTAGTTTCAATAATATTACAAATCATTTAAAGTAGATAAGCTGATAAATATTTCTGCACACATCTCTTCTGTTTAGTCAGGTAAGCTATGCACCTTCAAAGTTTCCATTATTCTTCTGCATTTATCAGAACTTCATTCATAAAGGACACCATAAGGTAAGTTTGTGTTATATTTTAGAAAATATTTTATTATTTGTGTTATAAAGAGAAGCAAAACTTTTATTGTAAGTTTTTATCATATACAGGGTGTCTCTGGAAAAACGTGATAGACATTAAGCAGAGTGAAACAGGATGAAAACAATTTTGCTTATGAGGCTGCATAAGATGCTATAAAAAACTGAACGCTGTGTGATGTCGTTTTGAGACTAGAGACTAAAGTGTTTGTCTATCTTGATGCCCTTTCTTTGCTTGACTTTTATTTTTTATCAAGACCAAACTCAACACGCGGAGGAGGCTGCTTGTCGAGTTCCATCACCTCCTTATGGCTTCCATATGGGTCGCTTTCATTCATTTAAGTGTGTAATCACAAATGAAGCCTTTGCGTCCTCGAGCGTATTTTTGTTCAAATCAAACCATCTTTCTTTTTTTATCCACAAACTGCCATTGATGTTCTGGTCACTAGTGTTGTAGATTTTTCAACAGCTTGCGTGTGAGACGAATATTTGATCTATTTCTATCATGGTTGGATTGTCTATCGTATTCGAAAGATCTTCATCAGATAGATTTCCAAGCAAAGAAGGTTCTGTTAATTTATAAGATTGCCAGTCAATAAGCCCAAGAAAATCATTAAAGTTTATTTTCGGCAGCTAATATCTTATTATATCGTCTTTATTCAAAAGTTTAAAATAACCCAGTTCTCTAATATTTCCAGATTCATCTGTCGCTATTTCGACTAAAGGTATTTTATGGACGTGCCTAAAAGTCATTCCTTGGAATAACTGGATCAGTTGTCAAAAATTCTGAACCATAACATGAAACTAAATTGGTACATAAACCTTTCTTACATAACTTCCTTAAAGTTTATCTGATACATCCTTTGTCGAAACATAAAGCCTAAGGATTGGATTGCCTCTTAAGTTTTCCTGGATTCTTTTCAAGCAAACTTTGATCTGTGCTCAGATCATTAGGAACGAGTTATGGTAAATTTTCATTTAATATCAAACATAAGTAAAGCTAATGATTTTCTAAAGGGGCTTGCAGAACCTTAAGGTTCAATTTAAATGGTACAGTAAATGTCTCAACGGTAACTGATTGGTGTGTAGGAAACGTTAAATGTCAGATTTCAACAATCTAATCCTCCCATTTTTCAAAGCAGTGTTGACAACACTTTTGCCATAACCCACCGCAATTAAATTGAAAATATTTGTCTTTTTATCTCAAAATTCAACGATCTCTTTCTTCCAGGAATTGGTTTACATGACCGATGTACTTCGATCTAGGTTTTGCAACAAACACTGTTATGTTCTTCAGTAACAGTCTTTCTGCGAAATTTACCTCCTTTCATTTCTTGAGTTTATATCTTATCTTCTCTAGCGACAAAGAATAATCTTCTTAAAATGTCTTTACTTACATCATGAAACTCGGTTCTCTTCCCTTCTTTTAGCATGTCCTACTTCACTTTTATTCTTACTTTTAAAGTGTTAATTGCAGTAACAATTTGTAGATTCTCCAAAGCAGCAGAAGCTAAAACATTTATTCTGTCACAGGCTTTAGTGAGCTTTGGCAGTAGGCTATGATATAAAACTTCTGCTGTTTCAGAAGTTCCAGAAAAATTTCCTATTGATTTTTTTTTTAACTTTAGACTTTTGATAAAGCCAACTGAACCAATTGCCGTCCTTCCCTAATCCCGTTAATCAAATGAAAATGCTCTTTCTTTTGTAGGCATTTTTACTTTACATTTACATAAAGAACCAGTGAAAATGCAAGCGTGATTATGACGACATTTTAAATAGAAAAAATATCGATTATTTCGAAAACTGTTTGAGACATCGAAATTCCGATTGTGTATTTGCAATCAGAAGAAAATTCTAAGTTGAAATCATATAACATGTTCTGCAAAGTTACAGGAAACCAAAAGAATGTACGAATTCAGAAACGAATTTTTTAAATTTCATCGAAAATCAGAACATTTAGAAGATGATAAGCCAAACGCCGAGAGACTAGCATGTTCTCGCAATTTTGTAATATAAATAGTAAATGCCTCTGTCTTGTTTTTTCTTCAACGGTTTTTAAGTGTCTGATATTTCATATAATAGGCTTTTGTCATATCAGTTGTCCTTTTCTGTGACAAACCAGGTATTGATTGAAGATTTCCGTCAGAGTTCTTCTAGTCCTTTTGAAACAATACATATTACTTCAGAAACATTTACTTGCAGATTTCAACTGATAGTTCACAAAAAATATTACATGGTATTGCAATAAATAGGTAGGTAACACAGTTCCTCTTGGATCTTTAGAGGCACGAAACGCTGAATAAAACGTCCCTGTCCTTGTTCTAGGCATTGCGAATAACAAGCAAATAACATCAATCCATTACATACAACATGCAACTGACTGAAATTAAAGAAAGCCCTTTGTGAAATCACCACTACACTTAACTTTAACTTAAGTGTGAAAAAGTAATAAGAGTAAGTAAGGGTATTTTGCTGCGTTCCTTACAATAAAATTTTAAAGTCACCATAAAACCTCAGAGATGTATTTAATGGAATTGAGCCTTTGTCACGTTGTTTTGTAAAACAAGAGGCAACTTTTGGATAACAAGAGGCAGCCCAACGATAACGACACAGGCTGAACGACTCCCACGAAAATAATTTTTAAATTCGGTCAATTTGTTTGGAAAATACAGGATGTGAAATCTTAAACATAGAAGGCTCTATGATCTTCAATTTTCTACATTTGATTTTTTTCATTTAATCTGACAATATTGTATTCACTCTGGACAAGTCTATCATGTTTAGTTTTAATTTTCCCAGTGTGTGCAGCAAGTTAATTTTCTAGTATTTGTTGTTACTCACGGACAAAACCAGAAAAAGTGGCTTTAATGCTCGTGCAGACTAGAAGGTTATGCTCGTAGCAGCTCAAACGTCGGAGAAGGGAAGAAGGTTTACAAAATAACTCAACTTACACAAAATAATCCGGTGGTCATTAGTCACTATGAATCGCGGTGTTAAATCTAAAGGGTTACTAATAAAACCAAAAAACTGCTTATTCCGCCCGTCAGTGCTGATCCAAGAATTTGCTTCACAATATCTGTACATGAGTTTAAAAAAAGACCCATGCATATGTGTTGTACTTTGCCTAAAATATTAAAAGACAGTAATCTAATAAAATGCTAAAATTGCTGACAAACGTTCACTGCCGCCAGACGAGGTTAAGCACGAGATACTTACTAAACGTCAGTATTTCCAATAGCAAAGGATTCGCTACCTTCGAGAATCACTAATATTTACTGGATCTTTTAAAATGAACACAAAAGGTGACGCAGTATTTACAGTCCCAACCTTTAACTGGACGAAATTATGGTTAAAATAAACTCACGAACCACAAACTTAGGGATTTGTATTACCAACTACTCGCAAAATTCTGAAATTGTATCCAACTAGATAGTCTTAAAATTAGCTCAAAGAAACTTTATTTCAAAAAACTCTAATATTTCCACAAACGATAGGAATTTACAGTAGAGTATTTTAACGACGACCCCAAAAGAAACGCTCGAGGGCGAGACTGAACCCACCAACTATTACTTCAAGGTCATCGGTCGGCGTTTAAAAAGAACAAAGGATTTTTGAAGAGTTGGTCTACTTCTGTAATCACTATACGCTGGGTAATACCGATATTTCGAATAGGTGTCGCTTCGCTAGTTTCATTGGCGTCTGTAGATTTATTTATGGACATTATGAATTACTAGAAAGGCTACCATTAAATTTTCTGTTATTAAATCTCAATTTACCAAATTTATAATGGCACTGTATTAAATTAAAGAAGAGGATATAAATCATGCACAAATATCTAAAGAAATCAAATTTATCACAATACATTTTAGATACATTATTGTTCTTGTACTCAAATATCCATCTTCAATTGTTACATTTAAATAAATCAATAAATAAATAGGTTGTGTTTTCATATTTATTACTTAGTAATTTATAAAAAAATTTATTTTGTTACAAATGTTTCTTATTTATATCTACATGTAATATTGATTTTTTTATCAACAAATACATTAATATTATTTATCTTGTTTTTCAAAAACAAAATTACGTGCTATATTACATTTGATACAAACTTACTGACTAAATTACATTGTACAGGTTGAAAATATTTTGTTTCTAAACTAATTACTAAATAATCAAAGAATGACTGACTTATGCTGAATTCTAATTTGTAGTTTTTATAACCGTTTATATAATTAACTTGTTATTTGAAATGGCGTCATCAATTTGTAATACAATATGCCAACAAGTGAACCATTACTCAATTACACAATTTTTTGAATCTCGCTTTTGATTGAGGTATTTATAAAAGTATCAAGGTATCAATACGCTGCAGGTAAACAATAGTGGAGTCTCCACAAACTATCGCTGTTAACAAAACGTTTCCCAAATTTAGGCTGCAACTATATTGCGAAACAAATGATTGGAAATTCTTCCTCTACTCGTGAATTCAGCAGTTGAATCCGACAAGATTGTCGTATTTATCCCTGTCAAGACCAACCTTTGAATGGAACACTATAAATCGGAATAAATAACTCTCCAGGACTTAAAATTTGAATTCACGGTAACCAATAACTTGGTGTTAACAGACAAAACAAGCGGGCTGACGAGTCCGGCCACGCAGGTCGAACCGTCTGTGTTGACGACCCACCAGGACTCTGTCATTGTCGCCAATATTTTTTCATACATGAGTAATTCAAAATAATAAAGAACCAAAGCCGGATCCACGCTATAAATGTAAACTAACCTTTCTTTTAAATATAAAAATACTAAAATATAAACAAAATATCTGCGAGTTAATATTACCATAAAAATGTTTAGAAATCTACCAAAAAATTACGAACTAAAATAAGACACGTATTTGCGATAAATAAAACTCGACGAACCTTGAAAGAATACCTTTTCTTTATAACATAAACAACTTAATAAACTTTAAGACAAAATGCAATAATAAATTAAATTTAAAAAATGAGCAAAAAGTATCTGAATAATTTTGTGCTAATTATGCGCTAATTTGGTCCCATAATGAAAAATTTTGTGCTCCATCAGAAACCCCATAAAAACGCAATCGAATAGCCAGCCATACGTCAAGCTAGCGCCCACTTTCTCTTCATATTAAAAAAATGGGCAAAAAGTATGTGAATAATTTTGTGCTAATTATGTGCTCCAAATATATGTATATCACAAACCTTTTCTGGCGTTCTAATCAAAATATACCAACTAATCACTTTGTGGGCGCTGAGTAAACGTCTAGTCAGCATATATAATATTGAAAATAGTGTTTTTCCGAATAGTAAACCGTAAAAGAATTTAATGCTAATTTTGTACTGCATATATAAGTATAGCACAAATATTGTACCCTTTTTCCAATCAGCTGTATATAGCTGGCACCCCACTTCGTCGAATTTGAAAGAAAAGTATTCTATAAGTCCGAAATGTTGAATCACTTTAATTGTGTTAAATCATCTAAAAGTTACGTAATTAATATTCCAGTAAAGTTCTTTTTCATTTTATTTTATTAGTTTTACTTATAAAGCACTCACGCTAGTCTTTCCTGTTATTCCTTCTCGTTTCATTATTTGTGGGCTTTTTCCTTCGTTCCTTCCTTTAAAATTACTTCTTCTTTTCGTATGATTCTAACCAAAGTCCCAAAATAAGAACTCCAAAGAATTTTGTACGCACATAACATACTACATTACTGCCTTATACATACGAGGGTGGTCTGAAAAGTTTCCGACCTCAACGTGAAGATGGCAGCACTCGTAAATAAAAGCTACTGCATTTTGTTGTTCATCTGTTGACAGTTACTCACCAAAGTTTCAGCCATTTTGGACGCGCAGTTTTTATGTAACAGTTGTTTGAGTGAGTTGATGTGAGTTTCTTTGTGAAAATGGACAAAAACGAGTATCGAGCTGTCAATAAATATTTGTTTTTGAAAGGCAATACGCCTTCGCAAATAAAAGATGAGTTGGATTCTGTGTATGGGGACTCTGCACCATCATTTACCACAGTAAGATTTTGGGCTGCTGAATTTAAACGTGGCCGTAAGAGCTTGGGAGACGATGAACGTTCGGGACGTCCAAAAACTGCAACTACCGACGAAAACATCGCCAAAGTTCACCAAATGGTGCTAGGCGACAGCCGAATTAAAGTGAGAGAGATAGCAGAGGTTATGAACATGTCAAAAGAACGTGTTTGTCACATATTAAATCAACATTTAGGCATGAGAAAGCTGTCCGCGCGTTGGGTGCCGCGTTTGCTCACGTTAGACCAAAAACGTGTTCGAATGAATATTTCCAACGCTCTTTTGGCTTGGTTTAGGCGAAATAAATCCGCGTTTTGGCGCCGATTAATTACTGTAGATGAAACTTGGATACACCATTATACGCCCGAGACAAAAATACAGCCCAAACAGTGGACTGCAAAGGGGGAACCGGCTCCAAAAAAAACAAAAACTGTTTTTTCGGCTGGGAAAGGGATGGCGACTGTTTTTTGTGATAGTCATGAAGTTATTTTAATCGATTATCTTCAAAAAGGAAAAACCATTACAGGAGCATACTATGCATCATTACTTGACAAGCTGAAGGCATAACTTGCGAAAAAACGGCCACATTTGCAGAAAAAGAAAATCCTGTTTCACCAAGACAACGCACCGTCTCACACCTCAGCGATTTCCATGGCGAAAATCCACGAATTACGGTTTGAACTGCTTGACCATCCTCCTTACTCACCAGCTCTAGCCCCAAGCGACCTCTTTTTGTTCCCTTATCTAAAAATTGCGCTTGGAGGACAAAGATTTTTGTCAAATGAAGAGGCAATCACCTTCGTGAACAATTATTTTGCAGAGAAAAATGCCGAGTACTATTTGGACGGGTTACACAGATGGGAGCATTGCTGGGAGAAGTGTGTAGAGTTACAAGGAGACTATGTTGAAAAATAAAAAAAAATTTTCTGAAAAAATGTCTTGTATCTTTGTTAGGTCGGAAACTTTTCAGACCACCCTAGTACATTAATTGCAATAATAATTTTATTTACAATAGAGCTTGACATTTGTACTTACATACTTAATTATATTTTACAGATGTTTATTATTATTCTGACAACTGCAACCTGATTATTGACTATTAATTACAATATGTATAAGTAAGTTTTTACATAAGTATATTTGTAGGAAGTTTCTATTTGCTATTAGTACAAAATAATGTTGTAGATTACACACCCCACAAAAAATAAAGGTTTTAGCATGGGATCGTGACTATGGTAGTCCGATGTATTTTTCGACAATGAAACCGAGTCCGATCTCAGAATAAGAAATATACTCTCAAAATCTTGCGCTAGAACAAAACACACTCCCAAAATAATGTAAAACCACTCCTTACACATGCTGAAAATTTTTATATATAAAACATGAAACAAGTACCACCACGAGCGAGCTAAACCAAGAATCGAGTACCATGAGGGTGTTTAAAAAGGGTAAAACATTAAAATACGATAAATAGTTAAATGTAAGGGATTGATGATGAACGTAAATGTACATAAAGCATTTGAAAATTGACCTCCAAGATATGGTCAGACAGTCCATGCTCTCTCTGAGAAGATTAGATCATTCCAAAATAGGTCTTAATCACCCCTTAGATTAAAATACAAGATTTCGACATAAAACTCTAGTGATTGTTCAACACTTTTCCTATACTAAACATTTGCTGTTTTAAGCCATTTTCTAAGGGGTGATTAAGATTAATTTTGGAGTGGCCTCATCTTCTCAGGGTGGGGAGGGAGGAATGTCTATCCATATCTTGGAGGTCAATTTTCAAATGCTATACATTTACGTTCTTCATCAATATTTTACATTTAAATATTTATCGTATTTTGATTTAAGGGATGGTATTACCCTTTTGAAACACCTTCGTGATACCTGGTTGTTGGTTTAATCCCCTCGTGGTACTTGTTTCATGTTTTATATATAAAAATTGTCAGCATGTGTAAGGGGTAATTTACCCTATTTTGGAGGTGTTTTTTGATCTAGAGCAAGATTTGGAGGACATATTTGTTATTATGAGATCGGATTCGGTTTCACCGTTGAAAAATACATCGGACTACCATAGTCACGATTCCAGATCAAAACCTTTATGTTTTTGTGGGGCTGTGTTACCTATCCCTGCTTGATCTTTTGTAATATTGACCACCTAGGCAAACCTGACCTACAGAAATTAAATTTCAAAATATTTCCTCTCCTAATTATATATCAATTGTTGTTGAATTGTAAAAGTACGGGTCTGCTAAATTTTAATTTTTAGGGATTTCTAACTATTAGTGTTAACTTTAAGATTTGGCATGTTTTCGATTATACTGGACAATACTAAGCAATTTACGTCTACAGTGAGATTGTTAAACCTAGATTTATACGCCACTTTAATGAAAGTGCCATTGGCCATTCTAAAGCCATAGGCCGAAGACCCAACAATACGTGGACAGTAATGGACGGATTGTCCATTAAGACTAGAAGAATTACTGGTGCAATAAAAGTACTGCTTATATATATGGTCTACCGACGGATAAGCGCATAAGATTGTTCAGAGGTAGCTTTTGTGCAGTCTTTTAGAACTACATGTACGTCATGAACGAAAATGATCTAAGTATGACGTCATTAAAATCACAGTGGTGTAACATGGCAGTTCTACAAAGTTAGATTTTTGAAAAATCTCTCATCAGTGGCGTAGCGTAGGGGCATTATGTGATCAAGATTAAGTAAATTTGTGAATAATTTTGCCAATTGAGGGTATTATCAATATTGACCTGTAATTGTTCTGGTCATTAACATTCACCTTTCTATAAACTGGAGAAACTTTAGATAATTTTAATCAATTCGGATACGCACTATTTCTTATGCATAGATTTATTAACCTTGTTAGTGGAGATGTAATAAGATCTTTAATATATTTTAAGATTTTTATTGAAGTTTAATAAACATCTTAATTTAATTCAAACTTATAGAATTTTAATTTTAATTGTTTCATTAAACATCAATTAGATTTCTAGCAAGTTAATAATAGTAATAAGTGGCTGGTTTAATTGCAAAAGCAGCGATATGAATTATATCTAAGATATTCCTTAGCTGATTAGGAGATATTTAACACTTTTGACACTTCAAACTTCAGATGATTTTTTTATGAAAATAGAAATTCCACCACGAATGTTCTCTTCCCTGCAAAATGAGGATGCTAAAGTATATCTTTTAATTAAACAATAATAATCTACAAAATTATTTCGTACTAATTAGAAGCTTCGTACAATTATACTTATGTAACAACTTAATTATACATACTGTAGTTAAAAGTCAATAATCAGGTTGCAGTTGTCAGAACATTTAAATTAATATAAAATAATTACAAATTACAAAACACATCACAGAATAATAATTAACATCTGTAAAATATAATTAAATATGTAAGTACAAATGTCGAGCTCTATTGAAAATAAAATTATTATTGTAATTAATGTATGTATTATGCAGTAATGTAGTATGTTAGGTGCGTACAAAATTCTTTGAAGTTTTTATTTTGGTACTTTGGTTAAAAACATACGAAAAGAAGAAGTAATGAAAGACGAAGGAATAACAAGAAAGACTAGCGTGAGTGCTTTATAAGTAAAACTAATAAAATAAAATGAAAAAGAACTTTACTAGAATATTAATTACATAAACTTTGAGATGATTTATCACAATTACAGTGATTCAACATTTCGGTCTTATAAAATACCTTTTTTTCAAATTTGTGCTATACTTATATATGCAGTACAAAATTAGGATTAAATTCTTGTACGGTTTACTGTTCGCAAAAACACTATTTTCAATATTATAAAGGGTTTTCCAATAAGAGGTGTTATTTTGATATTCAAAGAAAAGTGCCATTTTTAAATATAAATGATCGGATGTTTATTTCATTATAAAGAGGAAGGTATGCCGTTAATAGTGGAAAATAACATCAGGCAAATGACCACCACGACCACGCTTACAGGACAATATCCTTTTCATGAAATTTTCCATAACCAAATCGCAAAGTGGCTGCCCTATGTCCTCGATAGCCTCACGAATTCCATCTTTGAGGTCTTGAATCGACGCTGGGCTGTTGGCGTAGACCTTCTCTTTCACGTGGCCCCAAAGAAAGAAGTCGCAAGGTGTTAAATCACAAGATCTCGGTGGCCAATTGTGATCACCTCTTCGAGAGATAACACGGTCCGGAAACTTTTTCCGTAAAAGATCAATGGTTTCGTTGCTTGTGTGGCACGTAGCGCCGTCTTGTTGAAAGTAAACGTTGTCCAGATCAATACCATCCAATTCCGGCCATAAAAAATCGTTAATCATCTCTCGATAGCGCAATCCAGTCACCGTAACTGTTGCTCCAGCCTCATTTTCGAAAAAGTAAGGTCCAATGACTCCGCCGGACCATAAACCGCACCAAACAGTCACACGTTGAGGATAGAGAGACTTTTCAACAATAACTCTTGGATTTTCTGAGCCCCAGATCCGACAATTTTGCTTGTTGACGAAGCCACCGAGGTGGAAATGGGCCTCATCACTCAAGATGATTTTTCGATGGAAGTCTGGATCATTTTCATGCATTTCAACGACCCAATCAGCAAAGACACGACGTTGTTGTGTTAACTGGACTTTATAAGCCTTAAGACCCAAATCTTTATGCAAAATACGGTGTAATGACGTTTGTGGAATGGCTAATTCCAAAGAACGACGAGGAATGGACAAACCTGGGTTTTCTTTAACACTTTCGGCTACAACAGCAATATTCTCGGCTGTTCTTGAGCGACGTGCACGGGTTTTATTCTTCACATCACTAACTTGTCCCAAGAGCTCGAATTTTTTCACCAATTTCTGTATTGCGGTCCGACAAGGTGCTTCACGGTGACCCAAAAATGTTCGAGTTTTACGAACCGTCTCTGCCAAATTTTCACCATTTTTATAGTGAATTTTAATAATTTCAATGCATTGTTGAAGCGTGTATCGTTCCATATTTATTAATGGCGTAGTTTCTACTTGTCAAATGTCAAAAAATGATAGCTTCAAAAGTGACATCTACCGAAATAGCGGGCTATTCAAAATAACAGCTCTTATTGGAAAACCCTTTATATGCTGACTAGACGTTTACTCAGCGCCCACAAAGTGATTAGTTGGCATATTTTGATTAGAACGCCAGAAAAGAATTCTGATATACATATATTTGGAGCACATAATTAGCACAAAATTATTCACATACTTTTTGCCCATTTTTTAATATAAAGAGAAAGTGGGCGCTAGCTTGACGTATGGCTGGCGCCCCCACTATTCGATTGCGTTTTTTTTTGGGTTTCTGATGGAGCACAAAGTTTTCATTATGGGACCAAATTAGCGCATAATTAGCACAAAATTATTCACATACTTTTCCTCATTTTTTAAATTTAACTTATTATTGCATTTTGTCTTAAAGTTTATTAAGTTGTTTACGTTATCAAAAGAAAAAGTATTCTTTCAAGGTTCGTCGAGTTTTATTTATCGCAAATACGAGCCTTATTTTAGTTCGTAATTTTTTGGTATATTTTTATGGTAATATCAACTCGCAGATATTTAGTTTATATTTTAGTATTTTTATATTTAAAAGAAAGGTTAGTTTACATTTAAAGCATAAGAGGCAGTACTAATATAGCGTGGATCTGGCTTTGGTCCTTTATTATTTTGAATTACTCATGTATGAGAAAATATTGGCGACAATGACAAGAGTCCTGGTGGGTCGTCAACACAGACGGTTCGACCTCCGCGGCCGGACTTGTCAGCCCGCTTGTTTTGTCTGTTAACACCAAGTTATTGGTTACCGTGAATTCAAATTTTAAGTCCTGAAGAATTATTTATTCTGCTTTATAGTGTTCCATTCAAAGGTTGGTCTTGACAGGGATAAATTCGATAATCTTGTCGGATTCAACTGCTGAATTCCCGAGTAGAGGAAGAATTTCCAATCATTTGTTTCGCAATATAGTTCCAGCCTAAATTTGGGAAACGTTTTGTTAACAGCGATAGTTTGTGGAGACTCCACTATTGTTTATGTCTACGTGAAGGAAATTTTTCCGTTAGAACTTTAGTTTTCGTTTGAGAACCGCTTTTTCTACTTTATTTCGTTTGAAAAAACTTGTGTATTAAGTTTTCATATCTTCAATATTGGCCCACAAAGTGATTAGTTGGTATATTTTGATTAGAGCGCCAGAAAAAAATTGTGCTATACATATATTTGGAGCACATAATTAGCACAAAATTATTCACATACTTTTTGCTCATTTTTTTAATATAAGGAGAAAGTGGACGCTAGCTTAACGTATGGCTGGCGCCCCCACCATACGAATGCGTTTTTTTTGAGGTTCCTGAGAGAGCACATACTTTTTCATTATGCGACTAAATTAGCGCATAATTAGCACAAAATTATTCACATACTTTTTGCTCATTTTTTTAATATTGGAAAAAAGTGGACGCTAGCTTGACGTATGGCTGGCGCTCCCGCCATACGAATATATTTTTTTGAGGTTTCTGAGAGAGCACATAATTTTTCATTATGCGACTAAATTAGCGCGCAATTAGCACAAAATTATTCACATACTTTTTGTTCATTTTTTTAATATTAGGAGAAAGTGGACGCTAGCTTAACGTATGGCTGGCGCCCCCACCATACGAATGCGTTTTTTGAGGTTCCAGAGAGAGCACATACTTTTTCATTATGCGACTAAATTAGCGCATAATTAGCACAAATTTATTCACATACTTTTTGCTCATTTTTTTAATATTAGAAAAAAGTGGACGCTAGCTTGACGTCTGGCTGGCGCCCCCACTATTCGATTGCGTTTCTCGGAGTTTCTGAAAGAGCACAATATTTTTCATTATGGGACGAAATTAGCACATAACTAGCACAAACTTATAGAATATTTTCTTTTCAAATCCGACGAAGTGGGGGCGCTAGCTATATGGAGCTCACAGTCCACTTATGGGACATTCAGTGAAAGCATTTTAAAACTAATTCTAGAACTTAATATTTTAGTACTTAACAATGTTGTTAATATTCATATTACTGTTTAATAAATATGAAAACTTGTAACAATGGCGAAGCAAAAACCATAAATATAAATAAATTAAGGTCGGACAACTATCGTGAAAACTTGTAAAACGCTAAATATCAATTTAGGATAAATATCTCTCTTTTTAATTACAGTTTTTTTAGAATTTTACTCGCCTGAGGATGGTTAAAAATCTACTTGATTTGACCGAAACATGTAGCGAGCAGTTATAATTTAATTTATGTATTAATTTAATTAAATTATGTGGAGAAGACTTTGAATTTTTTTGGTAATTATTAATCAAGAAACCTCTACCATGAAGGATCTTTTCGTAAAAATTGATTGGTAATATTCTTTAATTAATTCTATTACATAGCAAATTGAAATTTTGATATAAAAATTAGTTGTACATTTTTTTGAGCTTGTAATTTATTGTGTCCTTCTTGAAAGGCACTGGCGCCCAATTTTGTTTTCATTTTTATTGATTATTTAGGATCTCATTAAATATATTCGTAAATAAATGTTGTTGTGTACCTTATTGTGTGTATAACCTTAATTAGATCCACGCTGAAAGCAACCGAGTTCAGCCGGCCTAGGACCAAATGATCCTACTTTTTCTTAAATTTCAGTTGTAACGTAAGGCCAATTTGTTGTTATTTAGAACAACTGTCGAGTGGTTTAAAGTCTTCGTTGTTAAGTGAAGTAAATTTTCGTCTAATAAGCTACTCGTTTTGTTTTATGAATACTGACTAATGATGATAAACACTCAGTTGAAACTCTTATGAAATTAATTTTGCGTTTGTTGCCAAGTAAAAAATTTTTTGTTTCATTACTCAAGAAAGCTTTTTGGACAGTATAAGTTATTTAGTTTAACTTTTATTTTGCCATTCTTGCAACGAATGCTAGCAATTCATTATTGTGCTTACCTATTTTACAACGCTACTAATTTATTTATTTGTTTAATAAATTATTGAATGTCAAATTAACCTGGAATTATATTTCGGTATTACTTTTTGATGTACAATTAATTATTGTAAGTCAGACCTTGGGACCAACGTGGAATAAGCAGTTTATTTGCGTTATTGGCAAGATTTATTAACTTATGTGTGATAAATGTTTATGCACCAACTAATACAGATGGCATAAAAAAATAGAGACCTTCTACGAACAGCTACAAAAAGTTTATGATGAAATGCAGAAAAAGTATAAGAAAGATATAAAAATACTTATGGGAGATATGTACGTCAAAATAGGAAATACTAACGCAGGCAGGGAAAATATAATGGGTAGAGAAGGTGTTGGCGAAGTGAATGAAAATGGGGATATGTTCTTAGATTATTGTACTTTGAATAACTTATTAATATAAGAGAGCATTTTTCTGCACAAATTAGTGCACAAACTAACATGGACATCACCTGATGGCATCATCAAAAACCAGATAGACCACATTACACTAGACAGAAGATATAAAAGCTGTTTTCGAGATGTTCGAGTCATGAGAGGCGCAGGTTTAGCCTCAGACCATGAACTAATCAAAGCAAAATTCAAATTAGACCTCAAACACAAAGGAAAAGAAAACAACAAAGACCAAGTTACAATATACACTAGCTATGGAAAAACGAAAAAATCCAAAACGAATTTAAAAAAAAACTAAGAACTAAATACAACGAAATGGGCAACCTTAATGAGTACTGTGTTGAACAATTATGAATTAATTATAAAGAAATGCAAAAGAAGTAGTTGGTATAACGCATGCTGCAACAAAAAAATGGATGTCTAGAGAAACATGGAAAGTAATCAAAGAGAGGAAAGATATAAAGACAAAGATGCCAAACGAAAAAAGGGTAGATATTAAAGCAGACCTAAAAAACTCATACTAATTGAAAAGTTAGAAAAAGTGCGCGTAAAGATAGAAGAACGCAAGTTGAATGATTCGTACTAGCACCAAAAAATGCAGCAGCAATTTATGACATGAAGACAGTATATGAGATAACCCGAAAAATAACAAAGAAAAGAGATAGTAAACAATTACATCTGCGAGATAAAGAAGGCAATCTGTTAAAAACAGAAACACAAATATTAAACCGATGGGTGGAGCACTTCGAGAATATATTTAAGAGTCAAGTGCTTCAACCAGAAACAGAAGGTGTAGACAACAACAAGATGTAAGGATACCAGGGGCTTGATGTAAATACAAACAAACCCACAAAACAAGAAATTACAGAAGCTATACAAAAACTTAAAAACGGCAAAGCAACCGGCATTAACAACGTTTCAGGAGACCTATTTAAAATAGGAATCGATGTATATACAAAAATTTTCGACTGCTTACTTAGCAAGATTTGGACCAAAAAGCAAATACCAAACGACTGGCAGGGAGGTCGTATTATCACACTTCCAAAGAAAGGTGATAACTGGCGAACAATCACACTTCTGAGTCAAGCAAGTAAAATATTAACATCATACTAAAAAAAATAAAACATAAAACAGATAGTGTACTAAGAGATAATCAAGCGGGATTCAGAGGGAGCAAATCCTGCATCGACCAAATCTGTATACTGAGAATAATAATAAAAAAGGGCATAGAATGGCAGAAAGAAATATACTTTGGATTCATTGACTTTAAGAAAGCCTTTGATCAAATGGACAGAAATATAATGTAGAAGATCGTCCAAGAATATAAACTACCCATGAAGATTATTAAGATGACAAAACTGATCTACAATAACTATTGGGCAATAATTGAATACAATGGGAGAATTTCAGAAAAGATAAATATAGAATCCGATGTTAGACGGGGATGTGTTCTATCACCGACTCTGTTTTTACTTGTTGTTGACTACATTATCCATAAGACAATTAAAAATAAAACAGGTCTACAGTAGAGGTTTAACCAACATCTTGAGGACCTAGAATTTGCCGATGATGTATGCTTAATTACAAAGAAACTGAAACATCTACAACATAAAATTGATGAATTGGAAAAATATGCACAATAGGTTGGATTAGAAATCAGCACTAAAAAAACAAAAGTTCTAAGAATAAATTCACCAAGTGTAGAAAACATAATTCTGCATGGCCAGTCTGTAGATAACATAGAGGAATTCACATAGCTTGGAAGTGTTATTGAGAACAAAAGAGGATGTCAAAAAATATAAAAACAAGGATATGCAAGCCACAAACCGCTTTTAATAACATGAATAAAATATGCCTAACTAAAAAAGTTTCTTTAAAAACTAAAACCCCTTTATTCAATAGTAACGTAAAGAGTCTTGTACGGTTGTGAATCTTGGGCTATGAACAAAAGAAATATGAACCATGGGCAAATTTTAATTAATATGTGCTTGAGAAAAATCTATCATATATTGGCCAAATACAATTACTAACGACAAACTATGGCATCGCACTAACCAAGAACCGATAGAGAAAACAATAAAAATGAGGAAATGGAAATAGTTGGGGCACACCCTCAAAAAGCCTAATACAGATATAACAAAACAAACACTAGATTATAATATCAAAATAAAAAGAAGGAGAGTTAGACCTGCAATGACATAAAAGAGGAATATAACAGCGGAATGTACAAAACTTAAAATAAAGTGGAGTGAACTAAAAATAATTGCAACGAACAAAACTTAGTGGAAAGAGATAGTGAGAAAGGTCTCTAAACAATAGGACCTACCTTAACAACACAGCATAAACAATTAAAAGTTTACTGACGCTGTTTAGATTACCTTTCGAGCAGCCCCCAGCAGTTGAAATAATACGCATGTAGTAGAACTTAATATAAACTTTATTTCACTTGTGCTTCAGCTGATTGCTAATTGCTAACTACTTAGAAAATGACTAAGGGGTGCAACGCTAACTTCTTCCGGTGCGACAAATATTTGAGTTACAAAATAAAAAACGGTTTAAGAAACGGCATATTAAATGAAATTGTCAAGTGCGCAAAGATAGTGCTATACTAGCAACATACCCTTTGCCCCTCCCCACTACTATTTGCGTTATTAGTACAGTTACAAATTTTGTATTGCAATCGGAATTGACCAGTGGCCTATGGATCGTTCGTAGTAAGTTTATAATATTTACTAGTTCTGCGAACCGCAGCGAACTAATTAATGTAAAATTTAATTAGATCTCAAGATTTTATAAGCTTTTGGTAGGTTAAAGAAGGTTCATTGCTACCAAGACATTTTCCTAAGATATTTATATACAGGATGTTTGTTGGTGCAAGGCATGATCAGCAAACGTATTGACCTTGACCTGGATTCTCGCTCCCACATCTACTGTGACATTTTCAGAAAGTCCCTTAAGACTTTTCTTGAGTTTCTGTTTTAATTTAAGACTATTATCTGTGAACCCATCCTATATCCAGTGTTCGAGCTGCCGCGAGCACAACATTTAGATCTGCAAGAGCATAAGGCCTCTTTTTTGTGTCTTTCCCGTGACAACTTCATCCGGTTTATGTAGATCCTGTTCAGATTGAACAGAGGGTTCTATTATGTAAGTTTGATTACATGTTATATTAATTGCAAGTGTATGTATCTTCCTGGCATTTACCTTTTGTATGCAAACCAACTACATACTTAGTCATAGACAGCCTTTCGTCCTCAATTCATTAGCTAACAGGTGTGTTTTATATTGTTATGCTCTTTTATTCTTATGGTTTCTCTGTGTCTATGTTTACCAAGCATATGGCCGCGGAGATACGTTTTAGTGCAGCATGCATACAGAGGTTTAGGCTAGCTCTGGCTCCTTACAGCTACAATATTACATCTTAATGCAATCACAACATTCTAAATTGGTCAAGTCATTTTTTTTATCCAATAATTTGCCCTTTTTACATCCATATACGATATAAGTATTAACTATAATACATCCCTTTTGATTAAAACTACACCATTTCTGAAAAGACTTTTCACATGCAATTTCAGTTAGTTGTCTACTACATTGATTTCTATCATTTAGCCTACAGTTTAATTCTGTCTTGCAATTATTAATACACTAATTTTAATAATTTTTCGAACTTAGAATTTGTTGTACTGTTAAATATAAAAAATTCCAAATGCGCATTAAATATTCCTATTATTCCTTAAAACAGTCTCTGGTGTATCACCAGAAAACTCTAAAACTGTTCTGAAACCAGTTTTTTTTTGTTTGTCCAAATGTCTAAATTAAATAGTTCTTAGGCATTTTCCTGATAGGGGCAGTTTGAAAAGGGTGAATTAGGAATGGAGATCATTTCGGTTTATTTAACAGTTTTGACCTTTTCTAAATGTATTTTGGATAATTGTGGTACTAATATGACAGCCAGACGTGTTCATAAATTTCTTTTAGTGTTCATTAAAAATTACGTATTTTCTAACCTATCTATCTACAGTCGTTTTATTATTATTATACGTTTTAAAATAGAACACTTAAATATAGGGCTGTGTTTTTTTTAAATACTTTAAGGGGCTTTCTCTTTTGTTTTTATACTAAAGCTCTTCAAACACATAAGAAGCATTTTGAAATATAGACATATTGAAGATAATTCCAGGTACTTTAAGAGTGCTGTTTTTTTTCATAAGGATTGCATCGGCTTCAGAAACCGTATTTGCAGAAATACTTTTAATTAGGTATTTAAAATCATTCTATGAGATTTGTGCACTCATGAAATTTAAAGAATCTGTTCTTGTTTAGTCGTGAGTGTGTGAAGTAGAAAAATGAGTTACATATTCAGAATCCAAGCTTAGCAAAATCTTTGATGTTTGTTAGCAACCTTCAATCAGAAAATAATTCTAAGGAAAGTGTTTACCGTTTTAAGCAGCCGCTTTGGTCCATCTTTTCATTTATTTAATTATATGTAATATACAGAGTGGTGATAAAGTTCGAACAAAATTCATAATTTTGTTACAAATCTTTTTTTCGAAAAATAAATA
Source organism: Ignelater luminosus (assembly GCA_011009095.1). Taxonomy (NCBI): domain Eukaryota; kingdom Metazoa; phylum Arthropoda; class Insecta; order Coleoptera; family Elateridae; genus Ignelater; species Ignelater luminosus. Next base: position 77,194 of record VTPC01090854.1, on the reverse strand, counting down.
ATAAGTACTTTTCTCAAGAAAATTGTGATATAAGGTACCAAGTTTTTTACACCATCATTCAACCAGTGAAGAAGTCTATCAGAATCTGTAAAAAAACTGGGGTTGTAATTTAAAAAAAATAATGATGACATCATAGCTCAAAACCGTGATCTGTCAAAAAACATCTCTCTGTGCTCACAAATGCCTTATTGGAATATAAAATCGACGTGTTCGAGTATTTTTCGAAAAAAAGATTTATAACAAAATTATGAATTTTGTTCTGAACTTTATCACCACTCTGTATATGCAATAGGCAACAATATCAAATAGTGGGTCTTCTCATAAACTTTATGGAAAGCGTTACAGATGTGCCTAAAAAAGAAATATGCTGTAGAAGAATTGTTCAGTATTTCAGGCACGGAACGAAACGCCTAACAGATTCTGCAAGGGTTTGTAAATCTCATGGAAAAGATTTTTTTCTTTCTGTAAAAGAACTTTAACTCTTTGTGAGCGAGATTTCCTATTTTACTCGTTTTGGGTCATATGACGTTTATAAATTGGCATGTATAATGGCTGCCAAAAATTAACAAAAAATATTTTTTGCATCTGCTCACAGTAGTAACGCAGGTAGGGCCACTAAAGTGACTTAGAAAATATACAGGTTTTTAGTCCATCCACTTCAGACACAATATTCCATTCTCAGTGACCCTAAAGTCGCTATCTCCTTGTTTTAGTTGGTTGTCTTCCACAGAATCTTTGGGGATGTTTGCTCTACAATTTTTCATAGTCCCACAAAAATAGGTCCTGATGTCTAAAAGGTCTCTCTGAAGCTGTGCAGTATTGAAGAATTTGTCCACGTAAATTTTATGAAACTTATTTACAATAACTTTCGTCAGGTCTTTAATAACTCTGGAACTTAAATTGTATAAATTTGAAATTGGCATCTTCATCGACACGCATCGAGACTTTATACCCTCTTTTGATTGGCTTGAGAGGCATCTTGGCGTTACGTCGACCGGCCTTTGAATTTCATCATTGACTCTTCAAGGGATTGACATTCAGCAAGATTATACCATTCTATAAAAGATTTTTCTAAAATTTCCAATAATAGACGTACTTTGTAGAGCTTAGCTTGTCTATCCCGGATATTCCTCTGTTGGGTTGTAAAACATCGTTTTTGATGTGGTTATTGCCCAGAAGCCACGAAAATTTGTCCTTTGACACCAAGGTGCTGATAAAGGAATCTCGTAACTCCAACTTAGATGACTTATAACTTGGTTTGACTATAATTCCCATAAGAATACTTATAGCTACAAAGAATTTCATTTCTACAGCTGACGTTGAAATAAATGCATTTCCATTGGGTAGCAAAAAGATTAGTTTCGAATGCATTCTTTTCAAATACATATTTCGCAAATAAGCATAAAAAATGTCAGCGGGAGTTTCTGCCGTATTTGGACCAAAATGATGAGTAAACGGCTGTGGTGTTATGTAATTATTAGCAGTTTTAGACCAGACAGGGTTTCCTTTGATTATTTGTTTCCGCACTTTCGAAAGGACAAGTTCGTCTTCATCTTCCCACTCACTTAATACACCTGCGTCGGCATTTTCAGTAGCACCATTTTCATCTTCAAGCAGTACTTCTATATTCCTGATGTCAAATAAATCTTGTTCTGGCGGTAAGTCTTTAGTTGCGTTACTTGGTTCGTTTTCGTAAGTAACCGACTCACCGTCTGAAGGTATTTTATCAAGTAGAATGTCAAATTCTTCAGTTTGCATATTCTTCAACTCAGCAAATGTCTAAACGCTCTTTCCTAGTATAAAAATAGTACTTGAAGATCGTAGTGGTTTCCAGATGTAACCCCATCATTTAAATACAAAGATTCAACACCAACCGTGTAATAAATCAAGAAATCTAATGAAAGATTTAAAATATACAGAAATTAGAATAGAATAGAAAATTAGTGCATACACTTACCTGCCATAGTGCGAAATAATAAATAAAACAGAACAACAATACAAGCGCATGCTAGCCTTCCATATAATCTAAATATGTTCAGATGCCCATTACAGCTGCAAACCGAAGTTTTGACGAAACCTTCAATGTTAACATTTTGGATGGCACTCCTGCACACATGGGTAAAGCGTGGTAAAGTGGTACAACCACCAGTCTGTTAGTAATAAATTTTTGCATGTGTGGGACGTGTAATTCCCAGTCCCCAAAGGGTTAAAGTTTTTCTGAGGTACTACGTATCTCTCTACAATTCTGCCTTACTGCCCACTCACAAGAATTAGAGACATGGGATATCCAGATTCTTATCAAAAATCTTTTGAAACACAGTTTCTCTTTCGATATGTCAGAAAACACTTGAACAAGCGAATTCAAGCTTCTTGTGTGCGAAGGGGTTTGAGTGAATGGAAGATTGATTTAAGTTTGTTGAGTTCAATTGAAAATTATTCGGAATATAATTATTAGATAGGTTCCTTTCTGTCTTGCTAGAGTTGACAGAGGTCCTCCAATGCTAGCTTCAAGGGCCTACAGGTTTTACTTTGTATGTTTGTTTGATGTTATCTACAATTTTATTTCTGTACTTCCTTCAAATAATACTTTACGATGAACATTAATTTCTCTCTATGTTTATCTCTGTATTATATTTTTTATTTCTGTTCCACAATTATTTGAACTGCCCAGGTTTAAATTAAAAGGCAATTCTCTTTTAACTTTATTTAATCCATTCATTAAAGATTATATTATATGAGTAGATCTTTCTACATCTTTTTCTTGTTCACTAATGTCTTTAGCAATATTTCTAACTTGAGTTTTTTATATTATTAGACTCTTCTTTAATAAATTTTTATTCCACATGAAACGACATACTTTTCTAGTTACTACAAATTCTTCTTCATCACTGTCAAATTACAAATTTTGCATTTTTGGGATTAAGTTTTTAAATTAAATTTTAAAGAAACAACATTTACGTAACAAAAGCAGGTATGTTTGCCAGAGGATGGCAACTACAAAGTGGACTTGACAAATCCGTTTTATTTATTTACTTAATATCAAATTCAACAATAAAACCAGCTGTTGAATAAAAAGACAAAGGAACAACAAAGTCTAACTTAAGGGTGTGTATCAAATTTTAGAGCGCGCACCCTAGGTTGTAAAAGTGTTATATCTAGAGCTACTCGTAGAAACAGCAATTTTTCATACGGTGCTTGCTTCCCAAACAGAATCCCTTTACAAATAAAAGACTAATACAAATAAATAAATAAAACCATCGCAATACGAAATGTTGTTTCGCCAGACCGCTTTTCATGAAATTTTTATTAATCTTCTAGCTTTCACTAAATTTTATGTTACATTCAGTAATTCAACACTTTGTCCTTCAACATGTAGACAAGTGTATCGTTTTTATGTGTGAAATATGAGCAGAAGGTATTAAAGGGGAATTTTCTAGATTCGTTTCTACTTTCTAGATAGGAATAAAAGTATGTACATCTTGTATGTATTTGCAATACTAGAATTTCTAACGTAATTTCAGTTTCAAATAATTTGCTACCTAAAATTTGTTACTATGCTGCAGTAAATTTTCTGTCATAAAACTTAATATACACTTTCTAATTAACTTGTTTTTAAATTTCATAAAGAATGCGAGTTTTATTTCGAACCTGCTACAATATTTATAAATTTAAGGGTTCGACAATAAAATCCTAGCAGTCAGAAAATGTACTGTGGGTGAAGAACGTGTAGCAGAATAGCATGCTCTGGTACTTCACAAAACTAAGTTTAAAACAGTTTTATTGGAACCTGGAACCACAAATCCTCAGGTCCTATATAATTACATATAATTCTAATCTTTCTTTCTTATGATTGACTTAAATTTTTCTTTTTATTTCTTTAAATCTGAAATTCAATTGGTTTTCATTCCAACTGAATATCCTACAAAACTCTGTGCCCAACATATAATGTTTATTGATTTCAAATTTGTTATTCAGTTAAGTATTATGTTTCGGGTTTAGGCCTAAATAGGCATTCTGTCTAAATCCGATTTCAGTATTTACTGAATTCACTGATATTTCGGTAATTCCAATATTGAAAAACAGTCTAAGAAGAATTACGAAATTGACATTATACTGTAAGCGTCGGTGACACTGCTACTTCTGAACCATTCATCTTCCTGCTTAAATTTCAAAAATTTATTAGTATGATACCCAGGTAAAATTTCCTTTTGTGTATTATATATTTTTTGTACATTATTGTTCCAGTTACGCAGTCTTGAATGCAAGCAACTGTTGAAATTTATTGAACACTTATCTAGGTAATATTTCTGAAGTTGCACAAAGTGCCTGATAGTATAATTAAATCAGAACAAAGATTGATTAATTATAATAGCAAACTCTATTTATATTCATCTGAGCAAACCAATCAGTTAATATGTTGTTAAGATTTGGTAAATCTATTATAAAACTGCATAACTATTTTGAGTTAATGCTAATTATATACTAAATAATGTTTATCCAAAAATAACACAAGATAATCTATACAATATTTTTGTAAACATTATCAAGTACTCAACTGCTTACATAAACACAAAGTTTAAAATCGGAAGAGTTCTTACTACAATTTTTATTGTAGGATTTCTTATTTCCTATTCTTAAAAAAAAGTAAATTTTATTGTGTGGATTCAACTTTTGTTTCTTTATTCGAAGACTCCTTTATTCATTCAATGAAAGGAAGCACAACACATTTCTTTGTTTTAGTATTTAATAAACGTAATCAAACACATCACAACTTAGAACTTAAAACAACAAAACAACAACAATATAATAAAAGAGAATGAACAAGTTACATTCTAACAAAGAAAAGATGAAGGTATCTAACGCGTACACACACGCGCTTGCTTACACTGCCACGCCCTATCCAGATCATTCTTCTTTTACTCATAACACGCAGGCGCATGCACTCTTCTACCTCTGCGAGTTAAGTAAATTGTGGAGGTGTTACAATCTCCCCCTCTGGAACTGACAGTTACATGAGTCGGTTCCAGAACCATGAAGAAGGACTTTCTTTGGTGGTCGTCCTCGTTTTCGGTAGAGTTTCACTGGCTCAGGAATAGAACCACCCTGGGGCTGCCTATAGTCAGTCAAATCTGAAACATGGTAAGTACCTAATGGATTGAAAAGATCATTGGGAGAGGCAATCTAGTAGGAGACTAGACAGTAGAGGTCATCTCTTCTGGGAAAGAACTTGGATGTAATCCCCTTGTCAGCATTGCTCAATACGTAAGTCTTTACTAAAACCATGTCGTTCTCTTTAAAGTCTGAGGAAGGCTTTCGGTTTTCGTCTTGGTACTTCTTTCGGAGATCTTGTTGCTTCTCATTTGTATCTCGAACTAACTTTAGTGTGTTTGGTATCGATAGTAAGTATGGGGTTACTTCTGGAATGAAATTCTCACTCTAGACTATTTCGGTAAGGTTGTGATGTACATCATCCATAGTACGCAGTTCCCTACCAAAAGTGATGTATGCTAGCGAGAATCTAGTTGCAATAGTAGAAGTAGAATTCATTGCAAATCTTATTGCAGGTAATTTGGACATGCAATCATTATGTTGGTCCTGAGTAAGTATAGAAAGTTGAATCTTAAGGTCTCGATTCTTCCTTTCTACTCAATTCGCTTCTGGGCGATACACTGGGATGCGAAATTATTATTATCCCAAAACAATGAGATACATATTGCATCAGAAAACTTAGAAACTGAACTCCATTATTAGAAATCATCTTGCGAGGAACACCATATCGAAAAAAGACTTTATTGATGAGAACTCTACCACATACTTTGGCAGTAGCTTCCATATGAGGATAAATTTTGACCTATTTACTTGCGATATCTTCGATAATGAAGATCCACCTGTGCCCTGTTGGAATCGTAGGCAAAAGACCAAAACGATCAATGGCGATTATTTCAAATCGTTGGGTAGGTACAAGAATTTTCAACAATCCTGCTGGCTTCAGTGTATGAACTTTGAATCTTTGACATTTCATACAACCTTTATTCGCGTGCTTTTCTATATCTTGTCGCATACCAGGCCAAACATATCTAGAAGATATTTTCTGGATGGGTTTGTCAATACCATTATGTCCAACTTCAGATTTATCATGGTATTAATAAAGAATTTTTTGTCGTTTTCCCTTCGGAATGACCAACTGTGCACTATCGTCTAACTTATCTGGTTGAGAACCAGATAATATTATTCATGAGATAACCTCGGTCCACCCAATTGGCAAGGTCTGGGATTCTACTACAACCTTCAAAACATTCAATAATTGTTGTTACATCTAGATCTTCAAGTTGTGTTTCTCGAATTTCTTTGGACCCATGATGAGGCATTTGCAAAGATACTGTACATAAGGAACAAAGGTTGTCATCCTCTTCTGTATGGATGGCACAGGACAACGTATCTGCAATGACATTGAATTTTCCTGGAACATAACCAATTTTTATATTATTATAAGACCGGAGAACGAGTGCCCATCTAGCCAATCTTCCTGTAGGCGACTTGAGGGAGGCAATTTCCATTTCATTACTCTCCATATACCCACGAAACTTGTGACAGGCCCATAAGACAGCTAAAGCTTCTCGTTAGGTGGTATCATAATTTTTTTCAGCTGGAGTCATGAGGCGTCTTGCATTCTTAATGGGCTTTTCTTCATACCCCTCCCCCTGGAGTAGGACAGCTCTTGAAGCATAACCACTGGCATCTGTTTGAATCTCCAAAGGTAACGATTTGTCCGCTTGTTGAAGTATGGGAGGAGAGATCAGTGCGTCCATCAATTGATCGAAGGCTCTAGCTTAACTTTCTATCTATTCCCATTTCGCATTCTTTTTAAACAGTGGCCTATCCACTTTAGAAAAATTTGAAACGAATCTTCAAAACCATGAGCAGGTTTGGATAAAAGTCTTTAAATGTCTCGCGTTTCTTGGAGTGTTCATGTAACAAAGCGGCAACTTTTTCTTCGTTTACCTGGATACCACCAGGCGTAATCACATGACTGAGAAGAGAAAGTTAACACTAGCACGCGCAAGAAAACATTTTTCTCTTTTAGCTTTCAATCGGAACACTCGAAGTCTTTTGAACACTTGCGTTAGGTCGCGAATATGGTGCTCAAAAGTGTTTGACACTATTATTAAATCGTCTAGGTATGCAAAAATGGTCACATCGTTTAATCCAATTTTGAATCTATCAATCAATCGTTGGAAGGTAGCACCACTGTTCTTAAGTCCGAATGGCATCCGTTTAAATCTATACGTAGCGAATGGAGAAGTAAAACACGTTTTATCACGATCCGACTCGTTGACAGCAATTTGTCAATATCCGGAACGCAGATCAATAGTAGACATGTACAACGTTCGCTTAGCTAAATAAAAAAGTTCATTAGGTTTTGGTAATGGCTTTTTTTAAGGCATTTAACTTTTGGAAGTCTAAGTACACACGCCACGTATTGTCGTTTTTTGGAACCAACACTACTGGCGAAGCCCACGGCGGTTCTATTACTTCACTTGATAACATTTCGTTCATTTCTTTACGAAGAACTTTTTTTTGTGGTTTGGCAGTGGATAAGCTCTTGACGAGACTGGAGTATGATCTTCCGTATCAATCTAGTGCTCAGCAAAAGGGATTGCTTCTGCAATTGGTCCAAATATATCTTCATACTTGTTTAATAATTTATCTAGGGCATCTTTCTCATCAGATGACAACATATGATCTTCATCTACACAGAGAACTTCTTCAACACAAATCTGAGGAGACTTCGCATCTTTTCTTCCGAGAGAATCTTCGAATTGCAATTCAAACACATTATCCGTTTCATTGGAAAAGAGCCATGATTTTTCTTCGACATCAATAACAATCTTTGCATTCTTGATAAAGGTAATCCTTAAAAAATTAATTTATTGTAACCAATTACATGCAGATAGTTTTAAAGATGGAATATGTGCTAGAGATGCTTGAATAGACCCATTAATCTGCCATTTAGCTCGAAGAACATGTCGATCTAGACTAGCTACAGATTTTTCATTTGGATCATACATGAAACTAGATAATATACTGTAATTATGTCTAAAACATTACTGGTAGAATATATATGTAAATAACGTAGTTGCTCAAGATCTTTATTGTCTGATTTCTTCAATGCTAGAAGAAAATATGCTGCTTTGTTAAATGTGAAAACCAGTTTAGAGACCCTTTAATAATACGTAGCAAATAACAATCCGGTATGCCTTTGATAACTAGCCCTATTTTGGTCGGAGAATGGGTCGGGGTCGTAAGGGGCCTTATTAATGATAATCAGTAGACGATACGGAGTTCGGGAGGGCGCCAGCCTTGGATGGCCTTGACCTGGATGGTCGAAAAGGAAAACACTTAGAAAAGAGGTAAATCCAAATATTGAAATCTTTTATTGAACGGAATAAGTCGTAATAACAAAAATGTACTAAAATTTATTAAAGCGAGTATTATTACTAGAGCTTGTATTATATGCAAAACGTGCCTCTTTATTTTTTGATATATTTCATCAAAATGTTGCAATCTCTTATTTTATTTCTTGTTGTGTCTCAAAAAGCCCTAGAAAACAATAACATGGGAGATTCTAGCATTTTGAAGAAATAGATCAAAAGATAAAGAGCGCATTTTGCATATAATACAAGAGGGATAGCTACGCGTCGTTTAACGCGGTATCGAAGAGTTTCAGCGCTAAAGTACTTCATTGGCCCTGATGATGTCAGTAGAATGGCTGTTCGTGCGGTTGGAGAAATCTTCCTATTCCATCACATTCAACTTTGAAGTGGTTGCATTTTTACGACTTGAAACATGTCAGATCAAAAGCTCGTAAAAATGATTAATGCGAATAAGAGAGCAAATTATCCTTTCAAATTCCATGAACTGCAAAATTACGAAAAAGAATTCAGAAATTATTTTGAGTTTTAATGTAATTGTTCCTTTATTTTTCATATGGAAGAAAATGAGATGGAACGAAACATTTTAGTTCAGAGCGAAATAAAGGTCGATGCCTCCAATTTTTACCTAGGAATTTATGTTGTTCGTTTGTCTGTAAATCCATGTGTTGATTCTATGAAGTAATAAAAAGGAATATTTACAGAAGGTTAAAACACATTTATTAAAAAATAAAAAAAATACAAAATCCAAATGGATGGAGTTCCACATTTAAATAATTTTGAAGAAACTGCAAACTTATCCTTACAAGCCTATTTTTATTTACACTCCAGAACCAGAAGATGATTCAAAAAGTCTCGACTTTTGTTTGTAGATGAGAAGTAAAATTATGAGAAACCCATGTATTATGTTTTCCGATGAGACCTCATTTTCTTCTAATGCGACGTTTCAGTTGCATTGAATGATAACGAAAGAGGTTACCTGGGGAGTTTACTAATATATTACAGTGGATACTCAAATCATCTGGAACACGACGTTATATTAACATGTCGGTTCAAAAGTTGGCTTTGATGATTAAGTTCCTCCAGCTGATAATACAATACTAGACCTAGGCACGGCAATATTCTCATAAATGACAAACGGGGGTGAATATGTATATATTTGAAATCTCCATTAAAAACATTACTGTTGCTTGGGATGATGAGACATTATAACACAATCCGTGACCCAAGTATGATAAGGTTTGATAACAAAAAATGTCACAATTTGTTGCATTGTCGTCTACAGACATATGCATTTTGTGTAACGACTCTCTTCTAGAAGAAGAAAAATGCACAGTTACCAAAGGGTTGGAAAATTTAATCAATGGTAGCAAACAGAGGAAGGATGGAGTTCGCATTCTTTTGAAGGATGTGCAAACGATTGATGTACACAAGGTATGCAGGCGAGAATATATAAGAAAGCGTAACTTTAAAAAATGCATTCTTCGTATGAACGCTGAACAGGAAGATGATAGAAGTCTACGTTCCTCTTCTGAAGTTAAGTTTGATTTCAAAAAGAAAGTCTGGTATGTACTGAAGCTTCTAGTGCAGAAAAAACTCCCAGTAAGCAGCATAGAGGAATGTACAAAGTTCGCTCATTACATCTGAAGGGAACCTATGCTTGAGAAAACTGCATTACAAGATGTTGAGTTGGGTGAGGTAAGCTGATCGCATAAACAGTGTTTTTTGTCTGGTAGCAACAGAAGCGCATTGCCACAACGACTGCTACGCAAAATTTGCCTCCAACCCTTCTTGTGATCGAAAAAGCTGTCGCCGAGATGAAAGTTTTGAATCAGTTTTTTTAGACTTATGCACGTTTATTGACACGTCAGAGAAGTGCCAGTTTGCTTTAAGAGATTTAATGCTGAAAATTGAGGAGAGATTGTCTGAAGAGGTAACAATAACCATAAAAATTCTTAAAAATAAATTAATGAAAAATTATGGTGATGGAGCGCTTTTTACAACCATGAGAAGGCAGTGGGTTGAAAGTAATTAACCAGTGGTACAACGACAAAGCGAGTAATGAGAAAGGCGAACCGAAGAGGATTGTGAAAGCAGCAAAGTGCAATTATCTGTCAGAACATTCGTCCAACTGCTTACAATACAAATGAATATCCGCCTATAACTGGATGCGCAGAAGATGTAAAAGAAATAATTCCAGAAATCCTATAGATAATGTTGTCTGATGTGACTGACGAAAACAAAAAGAGAGATAAGCAGTTGACTACCAGCAAATGCACAGCTATGGCTCATTCAATTATAGCATGTAGAAGACCACGCTCTTTCATATCATGACTACAACTTGTACTTGCAGTATACCTGTTTCATAAGAAAGAGTCCAAAATGTTGCTAACATGGTCTCAAATATGGGTTTCTGTTCTACCTACAGTAGTATCAATTTATTTGAGAGTTCTACAGTACAATCCCGGATGCCAGTAATTTCAAATGATTCATTCTCTCAATTCTCATTTGACAACGCTGATTTCAATATTCCGATGATTCAGATAAATAAGGTTAAGACTTTAGCATCAAAAGCCCTTTAAGTAGATTTGGAAACAAATAAAGATAAAACAAAATGCATGTTAATAGGAAAAGCGACAAAGATAATATTTAAAGGTAAAAACATGAAGCAAACATTTCAACTTTCAGCAAGTAGATAACACAAGCTCAGTGACCATATTTTGAAACCAAAATAAATAGTTGTAAGAATATCAGCAGTAAAATTGAGAGAATAAACGCTAGGAATTAGAAAGACTCAAGGCAATGTTAACGAAAAATAGGAGTTTACAAAAGAGTAACAAGGCTGGTGGAGAATTACTATAGTGGAATGTGAATGATAATTTAAAACAGCAGATAGGAAATTTAGTTTGTCTTTGTTATTTTTTTTTCGAACTGCAGTTAAATTCCAGTTGACGATCTACTGACCAGATTTCAATTTGTACTGATAAATAAAATGTACGTGCAATAAATATCAAGCATCACCTTATCTATTTATATATCAGATATTAATTCAAACTCTTGAGAGCTAAGAAGAAACCTATACACCTACGATTAATAAATTTTAATTAAGCCGTACCAAGGTTACAAAATTATTACTGTATTAATACTGACAATGAATTCAGGTTGATTTTTCTATCCAACAAGTATTTAGTAGGGTCTTAGAGTTGATTTACTTAAATGTATACAAATGTATGCAGGAACTCAAGGGTTACAAATTATATTAAAGGTCATTATGGACAAAAGCTTCGCGAAGCTTTAAGCATTACCCAGAGAAACTTGCAAACTAGTTAAATGTAAAGATTCTATGTAGTATAAGAACAAATTCAGTTACATGTAAAATAAAACAATTCCCCTTCACTAACCTACCTTCATAAATTTAATGGAATTATGAATAATCCATGTTGACATTCAGCTGACAAGACTTTTACAAAACTTGTTACCACATAAAGAAGTAGGTAAGTAAACTGGAAACTGTATTGATTCCTAAATAAAAATAACAAGATAAAAGAACCAACATATTAGCAATTTATACTTCCGTTCTTGTAACCAATAATTCCTATCACAAAACGATGTTGCTGGTTCTGAAAGAGCCCCAGCTGATCACTAATAATAGACGTTGATACGTTTTCGATAACAGGTGGTCCCCGAGAGACTGACCTATAAGAAATTGTATAACTTTCAAACTCTTGGCAGTGGAGCAAAATAAGTAGTATGTGTGTCGTCGGTCGTGTGCGGTGACCTTCGAGATATTGAAGTTTTCCCATAAATCAAACAATACGAGGGTATATTGTTGCATTAGGCACAATATACGAGTTGGGTTTTATTGAGAGCAAAAAAAATTTTGAGATTGAAAAAAAAAGAAAAAAAAACTGAATTACTATTTTTACATCGAAATTGAGACAACTTCTAGATTTTTGCAAATACAGTATTTCAGAAAATTAGAAGATTAAAATATTAGTTACCTTTAGACAACTATAAAATAATTAACTTCCAGAAAATGTACTTAGGTATTATGTAGACAATATGCAAGATAAGCAAACGTATAATTTTACGCTATTATACACAAATCCTTATTATTTATGAAGCATAATATGTAATTCCCTATACGGACTTTATGTCTTTTTGTTGGCACACGTAACCAAACGGGTTTTAACAAAACATGTACATAGTAACAAACACCACCAAAAAATTCTATTACCATAGTAGCATTGTTTTGTAAAATAAATTATAGTATGATGTAAAGAATATTCTTTCTAATTAAATATTTTACAGTATAAATCGTACTGTTATGATAATTCTCCATACGCCGCTCTACGAAAACCTAACAGTCGCCTACAAACATTTTACGATCAGTTACTGTGTAATTTTATGTTAGCATTATCGATCCTCACATTTTAGAATTCCTCGAAGCAGATGTTAAATTAATCCTGCTATTTCCTATTTTATTACAACTTGGTTGCATTGTATGCATCTGTACCAATCAATGTTTCTGCGAATTCTGAATATAACTTGTTTGATGTTCGTGGACATAATGATAGCAGATATACGTACATTTCCGGAATCGTTTAGAAAAAGAGTTGATGAGAATAAAAAGAGGAATTTTATAGTCAATTTAATTTAACAACTAGATATTTATAATTTGATCAATATTAAAAGGTAACATGACTATTAATATAAACCTGACTTGGACTTGGAGTTTTCAGGAGACGCAGTTTTAAAGTTCAAAACGGTTGCCTTGTAAAACAAATTAATTATTATGTATTAAAGTCTCAAATTGATTTAATTTTGTCGAGTAGCATCTGAAGCCCAGATGGAAATTTATGGGAGACAAAGAGTAGAGTATGATGTCCTCCCTGATCAAAAAAGTTGCATCCTTCGTAGTTAAGACATTCTTACTACTAAAATCTGTATTTTAGTGTGGCATAAAGTAAAATGTATTATTGTTGTTGGCTTTTTATTATAATATTCATTATACTGCATCTTTTGGGATATGATTTTTGTTGATTAACTCTAGCAGACCTTTCTTCTTTTCTTTCTTCTAAAATTTCAGGTTTAGAATTTAAATGCTGGCATCAATGTAATGCTGGCGTTGTTTTTCTTCTTTTTTTATTATAGTTGGCTCCTTAAAGTATTCTTCGTAAGAAGTTTTATAAAATAAGGAATTTGGAGATTCAAATTGTACCCGAAGCACTTTTACTTCTATTAGTTTTAGTTGCATCATATGCAGCTGTCCCATTTCAGTAACCACAGCTTTTATATTGTAGAATTCTTCAAAGGACATTTCTGTAACCCTAAATAGCATTCCCTTCTTGTTAGCGCCGCGGTTAGCAACAATAAATAACTTTGACGTGTACAGTGGGCCATTTCTGAACTGCCGCTTAACTTGCCGTTCTATTAAAGAGTGCGCCGAATCTCTCTCATTCTGAGAATTGTCCTTAATAAGATACTTATGCGTTACGTTTTTTATGTTTAGATGGACGACTGCATACAGGTAAAGGGCAACCACGGACTTATTCTTTTACTCACCGGAGCCATTATCTGAGTAAAAAATTAAGTCTTGATCACCTAAACTGGCTTTTTGCTTCAAATACCGAAGAACGCATGTACCCAAATTATTGATACCTCTGTGCGCATTGGACTCATCCTACACGCAGTCGTTGCTCTTGAGGTCGTATGTATTAAAGTTGAATACATTTAATTTGGACTTAATAATAATAATAGACGGAAGTATCTTTTTGGGGGAATTTGCATGATGGGTTAAAAATCATAGACTTCTACTGCAACATCGGGATTCTCGTTGTCGCATTTATTTCTATTTTTGGTCAATTCTTTCTTCCTGAAGGTACCGATAATAATAATCCTTCAACTTTTCTTTTTCTTCCTGCTAAGTACTATCGTAGGCGCAGCACGTTTTATACAGATCTTTTTTAGGCATGGAAAAGTGAGATGTTGAAATCTTCTGTGGAAATTCGATAAAACATTACGTAATTTCCAAACGGAATATTTTTTTCCTTACAATCGGCCACATAGTTTTGGTGAATATCTGCTATGGACTTACTACTATCAATAAAGTGCTTGGAGGTGTTGCCCCGTGTGTAGTGGCTTTCTATCTTCGGAGTTGTATTAATAAAGTTTTTAAGAGCTTCTTTAAAATCAGGATCCACTTTCTTTTACCATGTTTCCCACGTGATTCTTTTAATCATATTCCTTTTCCAACTATCCTTATTCTGTTTACGCTTTACTGTTTTTTTTAAGAGGACTTGTTAAAATTGACAAAGGGGTAGCTTGTGAGGAAGAACTACTATAATTTGGAGTACTAGCTCGGGAAGAGAGAGCTGACGTGTTACTACGCAAATTAGTTTTAACGTTGGAAACACCGTTTGTGCCGGAATCATCTCTGTTCAAATCATCTACTCTGGCACTATCGCTATCACTATTAACTTTGTCAGGTACATAAGTGGTATCATAAAGTAAATCATCGTTATCTTTCGAAGATGACGACGCACAAAAAGAGGAAGAGGAATGTGAACTCGATTTTGATAAAGTAGGGCTAATACTGCTATTACTCGGAACCAACACAGGAAGGTTCAGCAATATTCCCTGAAAAAGTACAATATGTAGGACGTAGGTACACGAAATAGTGAAAGAATAGAAAAAGAGCGTTGTAATAATGTAATAAGCAAACAATATAAATTTAATATTAACATACCACATTCCGATGAAGGTTGTTCTACAGATGTTAAAGGTGTGTTCTCCTTGTCTTCAGAAGGAGTTGACGTGTTTACTGTACGCCATTCTTCTGCATTTTCAATCTGCTTTTTCATGGCAAGTAGTATCAGTTTTCTCTCTCGAATGTTTGGTTCCATGATTTTACTTACACCTTAACGAAGTAGGATATTAGTACAATACTTTTCAACCTTTTGCACCAATAGTTATGTTGTACGATTACATTAATGAAATCTTACAACAACAGTAGTATAACCAAAGATAATTTAGGGTAAAATGTTACTTTTACAAAACTATTTTCTACAAGACAGTGATAATGACGCATTTCACCGATAACTTCCGGCAAACAAATTGTGTACCAATCAGCGTTTGCAGTTCATCGATTTTCTAAAGCTATGGTTACCACATGTCCAGAAGTACGAAAGAAACAAGCGATTATTTGGTTTACAACACTGCGTAAACGAACAACTTTTGTGGCCTTTGACTCGCCTCCAAACATTCAAACAGTGGATTGTTGTTTAGTTTCTGGCTCGTAGCAGTAGATACAACTTTCGTTACTAGTAACAATGTCGTGAACTATGTTTGAATGACCTGGGTTGAATTTCTTCAGCATTTCTTTGCATCAATTCACACGAATCCTCTTTTGAGCTACACTCACATTATGTGAAATCCATCGACTGCAAAGCTTGCGTACGTTTAAATGATCGTGTGAAATCGTGTATATTGCTTTAATGTCAATGCCCAAAGTGGCCCCTATTTCACGGGATGTCGCGTGCTGATCTCGCTCAATCACTTCACGCACAGCATCAATGTTAGTGGTAACAACAGACGTAGATGGACGACTTTTACGAAATTCATCACTGAGAAAAGAACGTCCACGCTGGAACTCGGCAAACTAACTATAAACAGTTCTAGTCAATAGAGCTTCCTCATCAAAAGCCGCATTAAGCCGTTCAATGCATGTTTGGGTTCTAAGTTGCTTTAAAATTGTAAAAATTCCTTGCCCAAAAAACGTTCACGCGAGATTTCTATTTTTTCACAAAATTACTTTTTTCAAAGCGCTATGTAAACAGAACTAGTTAGCTTGGGTACGAAATGTCAACTAAATTATAGGCTAGGAGTGACAAATTTTTCTAATTTGACAATGGCACAACTCTTTCATCACCGGAAGCACCCGATTGCAGTACTTTTTCCAGCAAGCCTTGTATAATAAGATAAAATAAATTCTGAGAAAAGAAAAGATTATGAATAGTTTCTAACACATTCAAGAAATGTACACCAAAGTACAACATTAAACATAATTTGGGCTCTAGTTGTCTATTTTACTGCATTGATTTTAAAACGTACCTTCCACCATTTGCGATTTTGGTAAACTACGTAGTAAGAATCGTGAACAATATGACGAGTATTCTGTAAAATAGAATAGATTCAGTAATTTTATTTATGAAGCTAGCATAAAGTAGTACTAAAGAGTTGCTATCAAATAAAGATCTTTGCTGTTACTGTAGTAGCCCATCAAATACAAGCTTTCCACTAAGTATTTATTGGAAAACTAACTGATTGAATAGAAATTATCTTCGCATCTTACCTTCTATCCCGTCGATAACTCAAAGATGTGAAATAAAAGCCAACGCCCTCTATTACACAATATCCGAGTTAAAGATTAATATCTTTTACAGTTAACATTAAAACATTTTCAATAACATGTACGGAGCAAAAGTTGTATTACAATAAATGTTTGCAATGTTTATCTGATCTACAAAAAATGCATACCAGGTTAAAGTTTTACATAAACCATCAAATGCAATAAAAAAATGCAAAGCAAAAGTAAACAATACAGTCCTTTCTTGGTCGAAGGTATGTAATAGAACATGAAGTAACAATGAAGTAATTTAACTAAATTTAATACGAATTATAGAAAAATAACAAACACAGTAATTAAGCCTAAAATAGCTGATGTAAGAGCGTGTGAAAAAGCTAGACATTTTTTTCTTTAATTATCGAGAAGGCCACGGTTGTGTTTTAGAACAATGATTTCAAAAAACAGTTTTACGGACTCAGAGACGACTGAATCGAGATTGCGCACGAAATCATCGGATGGGGGATACTCACTGTTGCCATAGACTTGTAAACGAATATCTTCCAAGATTATCTCAGATTATCATAAAGAATTTTGTGACTAATGTTTTTAAAGCACACAGTGCCCTTTTGCAGGAGCCAAGCTCTGTTATTGTGATGTCGTGGCCAAAATGTTTGTTGAGGTAATTTTTCACAATTCTTACATTAGGAACATAGTTCCCTTTAATCTGTTTCAATAGCTCATCTAGCAAGAACTGACATTCGTCACTGTTTTCCCAGAGGTATGAGTAGATACATTCCCTGGCCTCATCTACATCATTTACCGGTCGATACCCTCTCTTCTGCACCTTGTTGACGGCTCACTGAACACAGGTTGTGGTACCTTCGTCAGCAGCTACTAAGTCATTTTCAGTTGTGAGGCGCTGTATAATGTTTTCGCTTCATTAATCACCACGGCGTTCAGCTGCTTCTAGAACTGTTGTCCTCACACCTAACTTCTCAACTTCGTGCACGTTATTTCGTCATGAATAGGACAGTTTTTGCTGGAGCCTGATATATTGTTCAGTGATATCCTCACCACACAAAACACAATTGTTTTGAGATTTCAGCCACTGATGATCAAAGGAATGGCTGATTAAATGCTTGGGGAACAGAATCCCCTCCACGACGAATAGATGCTTTAACATTGCTTTCAACAGTGTATCTCTTCCTACATGCATCATGGATGGTGACGTCTTCAAGTTTTTTAATGAAAGTTTGATTCTCTTGCAGACCACATTTTACACTAGCGTTAATAAGTAAGAGAACACCTCGTTTTAAACGACAGTGGCTGGACCTTTCTTCCAGTGCCCCGCGACATATAAAATAACCACCCGGTGAAATAGGAATTTCACTATGTATGGTTGTCCACTACTGTAACTTACAAATTCATAGTCCGAACACTTCGATTTACGCGGCAAAACTGACGAAAATACAAAATTACGAAATCGACTGAATTGGTATTTTTTAGATGACCGCTTATAAAAATTCACTGCAAATGTTACTTTTGAAAAGATCTCTTGTATGTCTAAGGGCATCAAATAAAAATGCAAGGCTAATTAATACTTTTTATTGTGCGGTCTTTTGAGCCTCTGCCACTCTCTTAGGTAAATTACGTTATATGCTTGGGTTGTAAATAGTTTGCAAAATTATGTCAAACGAAAGAAGACATGAATTTAGCAAAAGTCACGTACAAGCTATAAAATATATGACTTTCTAGAAAAATTATAGAGAAATTAAAAATACACAATACAGAACTATGGTTTCTATGATTTGGTCTATTGAGCCCGTATTGTCCTTCTAGTCAAATTAAGCTATACGATTTTGCAAAATTATATCGAACCAAGGAAGACATTTACTTCTAGTAATCTTAATCAAAATAGATAAGGGCAATAATTGTTTTTATCTTGGGCCCAACTTGCCCGGTAATGTAACTAAATTACGTTGTCCGGATAAGGGTTAACATGATACATGGGTTTGTTGTGATTATCTCGTACTGGTTTCGTAAAATCGTAACATTCTTTTTCTCCTAATAAAGATTTGCTATACAGAATTCTAGAGAGAGTTTGGTTAAAACTTTTTTTTATAAAAAATAGATAGCAAAATAGAGCGGTATTTATTATTTTTCACTTTTTGAAACAAATGCCCAATGTTTGGAGTGCTGTGTTTCGGAAAGTATGTACTGGACGTATGAAGCTCGGCAAGGCTTGAAGTTTAGCAAATTTAATCTACTTTAAAAAAAGAAAGATATAACTTTTAGTCTCAGCCGCACACTTTAGGAGATATTGAGCAAAAAGTAAAGAATTTCGAAAATTGGGTATTACGTAGCTCGCCCAGGTCTTTCAAAGTTGCAAACTTGGTTTCTTACGATTAGCTTAGGTCCTAACAACATACACAAAAATAGAAATGCATGACCTTTTGCAAGGTAGAGCCCTTTTTTGTGTCTAATGTGATTCGACTATAAGTAAAGAATACAATTATAGGACCATTTTCAAATTCAAATTGGGGTTCTTTTATGTTTTAGCAATAAGTGATATACAAATCAATGAACATTACTGACACCAGTTGTAGCCAAGACATACTTTCCTATATGTTACAGTAACTCAAAAGTGCGTGCTAGACTTCTTGAAAACGATTATCCGAAAGCTGCTAATTCACAAAACACTGCTAAACATTGCAAGTATATGTTTCATCACAAGCTCGCAGTCACACTTCATATCAAAGTTTAAGTTCTTAACTGAACAATCTGGAATAAAGGTGTTTTTAAATTGTATTTTAACTCGCTGTTACGCCATTATATGATAAATCTCCTAAAAGCCGATTTGTAAGTTTGGTAAGATTTATTGTTGTCAATTGCTCATTTTCATTATACAAATGTCTTTATTTTTCTATTTATACTCTCATTATATCTATATATCCTACAGTTAGTTTATGTTCTAATTATTACTATTCCTTGACATTATTGCATGTTATTTGTTATTACCAATAGAGTTTCTTCAATATTCTCTTATTATTCGAAGCACTGGCAAGTTCGTTTTTTTACATTCATAGGTTTCAGCTCGTTAACAAAAGGCACACCTTCTTTTAGAGTCTAACCTGAGGGCTACACTACACAGCTCCTGCTGAGCAGCCGATGCACCTTATCGAGTAAGCTCTATACATCCCAAATTGTAACGAAGTTACTGAAAATTATATAAAACTAATAAGGACATGTAATTATTTTAGTTGAATTTATTTAGTTTGGTTTTATCCGTGCATTTACACGCCGTTAAAACGCACATGGCGCTTGGGCGACAGCTGCGATGCAGCGACCGTCACTAGTATGTTGCATTCAATTTATTTATTTACTAATATGTTGTATTCAATTTATTTATTTTAATTATAAATGTAAGAATAATTAATTTTCTGAAGCCAAAGGATCGTAATTATCGAGAATTTACTATTTCTTAGGTTGTAAATAAAATGCTGTTTATTTTGAGCCCAATTATATCTCGCTTCCAAAGAACTGGTAAAATGCATTTTACCACATCCGCTATAAAATTACATGTTTGACCGTTAGCATTAATTACGGTTAATTCATACCGTTAATTTTCACTCATGTGGAAGGGGAAAAGCAAGCCATAAGCCGCTTCCACTACGTCCGCTTGCCTTGTCCACTGCGCTGATTTGTTAGCGTGGGGGGAACCTTTTCGGGTATATAAGCAAATACCCGAGCACCGAAAGGCAGTTTTAAAGTTCCGCCTGATCCAGCCTTCAGCAACAGCATGGGGTGAATACAAGTAAGTATTTAAGGGTGGGTGAGTACCCGGCTAACAACCAAGGTGCCCTCCTATATCGTCCACCTTACCCTTACCTGTTCACCGCCACCTGTAACCTTCGCCTACCGCCTCCCTCTCTTTCCTGTCCCGGCTCGGGATACGGCCATCGGCAAAGTACGCTTGAGGCGTCCGCCGCGGTCCAGTCCCAGAGCGATTGCCCAGTATCGATGGAGTTCGCTTGAGGCGACCATCGGGCTGGACAGTGTAATACCCGTCTACCGCCACTCTCTCTCTCTCTCTCTCTCTCTCTCTCTCTCTCTCTCTCTTTCTCTCTCTTTCTCTCTCTCTTTCTCTTTCTCTCTCTTTCTCTCTCTCTCTTTCTCTCTCTCTCTCTTTCTCTCTCTCTCTCTTTCTCTTTCTCTCTCTCTCTCTCTCTCTCTCTCTCTCTCCCCTTTCCCGGCTGGAGATGCGGCCATCGGTGTAGCACGCTTGAGGGGTCCGCCGCGGTCCAATCCCTGAGCAGCTGCCCTGTACCGGTGGAGTTTTCTTAAGGCGACCACCGGGCTGGACAGCTTCGTCCCTTGCACCTCTTGCCAATCCTCTTTAGGGCACGAGACGCGACCCGAAATCCAACCACCCTTTTGGAGCTTGCATTAATCCTTCCACGCTTGCTGTACGGTTTGGGTAGATTTAGAGAAGGTTTGGCTTTGCGCCCGTAGACTTGTATATAAATGTAATACATTCGCATGTGCTAATATAGATATTGCTTGGACTATTGGTGTTTTATTATTAAAAGCGCTATAGCAGTGTGATTCCAGCCAATCGACCCCTGGAGTGCCGTATATCCATCGCAGCTACCTGATGAGCCCTCGTCCGACCGTCTCAAGGACGTGGTGTGGGAATAAACTCCCTTATCAAATCTGGTGCCCGAAACCGACCCGAAGAGTGTCGCATAGGTTAAGCGCCTCTCGCGGCTACCCTCAAACGAACGACAAAAGAAAGAGCAACACAAAATCAAACGAGATAATAATCCCATATTAGATATCAGCTTTAAAGTACATTTAAAAAATTTAGCAAGGGTTTTTTAAAATTAAAAAGTTACAATAGCTTATGATATTATTAAAAATTCATAGACATATCACCTGAACGATTAAAACATTTATATCAGTAAGAAAATGTAGCCTCCGACTACGTTCTCCCAATTGAAATTAATTAGAGGCTAGTAAATATTGTATACTAACAAAGTAAAGTAAACCAACTGGAAATTTAGATTTCGCAGTATTTCATTATTTTATCTATAAGAAAAGATATTGATACGCATGTTTTTTACTTTCACTTTTTGTAGATAGTTTTATTACCTTTATGGATTTTTCATTATAGGTTTTTTACGTTACAAAAAATATAAAAATGAATCAATTTTTAGTTTTTTGTTATTTGAAAATCTATCACATATCAGTCATTGTCTTAAGCTTGTAACGATCACTTTTTGTGCACGTTACTTACTTTGGTTAATTAACCCTTTTGTCTGTAGGGTCTAGACTTTTAGTGATTTTTTTTCTTAGTGGAGGGCATTTTTTTGTATTTAGTTGTTGTGAGATCGCATGGATAGATAGGGTTATTTTTGTAGTTTCTCTAATTGTCGACAGCAGTTAGCGGGTTAACGAGGTAATACTTATTACTTATTGCAAGCGGGACCTAAGGTATAACTATTTTCATTTAATTTATTTTCTTATTTTAGAGAAATGAATTGTTGGTATTTCTGACTATTTAGTTTCAACTTAGATCCGGTTAGCAGATTTGATATGGTTCGCTGCTCTACAATACTATCCTTAATTAGTGTAGACTAAGATTTTTATTATTATTATGTTTCAATTTCTCTTACACATTTATGTGTGAAATGTGAAGAAGTTTTGTTGCCGTGTTTGAGTTTGTTACTGTTTGTTATTTATCAATGAAACACAGGTCTGTGCTTCACAGAAAATTTTGCGGTAAGTCTGTTTTTTTTTACTTCTTGAGTTATGGTTCTTAACTTTTTTTTGTATACCTTTTTATGATAGCTAGATTTTTGCCTTGTGTTATAAAATTACATTAATTGTTGCTTACATTTTCATCTTTTATATAATTTTTTTTGGTACAATTTATATTTTGTTAATTGCGTAATTGGTGATTTATTAGATTTTCCTGTGTTACAATTTTAATTTCCAGATTTTTTTAAATTCCTTATTTTCAGTCTTATGAGATTAGATGAATGATGTGAGTTGATAAAACTTTCAAATTTTTCTTAGAAATAAATATATTCTTTTACCTAAGATAAAATATTTTTATTTGAATGCTGTTGTAAGATTCTTATACTGTTATCTGCAAGGTTTCCCGCATTTATTTAAACTTTAAATCTTAGAATTTTACTGACGGCGAATTACAATTAGAAATTTTTTGAACTCTGTATATTGTTTATAAATTGCTGATTTTATTTTGTAAAAAAAAACTAATTAGAGGTTACTCATCACTTGCTCTTGTCAAAGCAACCTAACTAAGTAACTCTCTTTTATCTTTGTTACTGTAGATAAATCCTCAACTTTGATTATTGCCCAAAATATTTACTGAACAATTATAAACAAAAAGACAAGAATAGTTTCACATTTTATACCTTATAATCGGTGAACTAAAATCTAAATCTAGCAAAAAGAAAAATCGCAATGACAGTAATTTACTAACTAACTAACTAACAAATATAAACAATAGTATTTTCGTTTGAGAAAAAGACAATTTTCTATTGCTTTTATTACGTAGTTTATACTTTCAGTTCATTATTGTACTCAAAATGAATGAACTGTGTCCTGGTTATTTTGTACGTAAGAACTTCGTTGAGCCCGTATAACTCAAGAAATATAAAATACCATTAGAAAAGAGGGATTTCAGCATTGTGTTTGAAAAGTTTTTAGAAATTGTACCTACCTCCATTGACAACAAGAAAATGTTCTGTTCCTTCCAGTCTGATACCACAAAGGGCTTATTAAGAAAACTTGGGGGGTTGCGTGATCACATGCTATCTACCTTTCGCTGTCTCCACAATTTTCGTTTCTTTCACAGTACTATTGCAGATCTGGTTTTTAAGTACAAAACAAAGATCGCACCCACAATTATTTAAGTTTGTTATTGCATTCACGTTTTGTAGAACGGAAACATCACAGGTAGAAATTACCGCAAATGTGCTATTACTATTACAGGCTGTTTTATTCGCAGCTCAAAGATATTTTGTAGATAAGCCATCGGCAATCGCTGTTTATTAAAATGACTTGATTTCTTGAAAACACGAATAGCTTTGAATATGATGATAGATAGTGTAAGTATCAATCACAAACTACGAATATATCCAGACGCAAAACGTAAATAAATCCAAAACCTAGTTTTACCCAACTTTTTTAAATTAACTGAAAGCTAATTTTATATCATCCATTTGCTAGGGAGGAAAATTAAGAACGTACGAGTATTTGTGCAATCGATTTTCTACGAGTTTTGACAATGACATACCGTTAGACGGAATATATTGTAAAATATCATTTATTACAGTGATCCACACCCTCTTTAAAAAAGTGACGTCTCGCACTCATGTTTATTTATGATTCTTTTGTAATTTATAAATAACAATGGAGCTTTGCTTCCGATACATTCTTTTATATTCATTTTTTAAAATTCTTTTAGAAGACATTGTGGTTTTAAAAGAGAAATAAAATTGCAGTGTATCTGGTGTACGTAAGCTTAACTTTGGAAATACGTCGAACGTTTGTAAAACTACTAACCATTTATTACTTAAGAATCTGATAAAGATTTCAAGTACAAACATTATTAGACCATGCTTTAATTTAGTACTCAGTGTTCTGGAAGGAAAAGGGCAGGTTGTGTATACATATATAGAGTGTAATGGGTAATTGTACTTTACGCCGAAATGTCTGGGTTATTTGATAGCTAGCTAAACTATTATTTGATGACACTAAGTACGTCTCGAAATTTATCTATTGGGGAAATGCAATAAAAAGATACTGTGAATCTGTTAGAAATATGTTATAGCTTGCTTGAGAAAACATCAATCATTTCAAAATCTCTTTATTGTAAAAACGAAACGCACTAAAAAGTTAGTCATTCGAAAGTAGACCAGGTTACCAAAAGGATAAAAAAGTCTAAAAGTGATTTCTGATTTGTATTAATTGAACAAACGTCAGAATGCGTCCGAATAATATTGTTAGTGTTATTATAATTTGATTAGTTACGACTACTCTGTTCGAAATTGGTCACACTACAAGGCTTTCTGTAGATTTTCATAGATCTTGTGACAATAATTTTGCGTTTATTACATATCATCAGTTTTGTACGTAAACTTTCTGTCTGCAAGATAGAGATTTCGTCATACCGCTAGCTGAGATCTTTTAACTCTTCTTCATGCTTGCATTAGTAATAATTGAAGACGCGAGTGAATGAAGGATTCATGTCACAAATAGTTTATTTTAAGAAAACAGCCTCTAAAGTTTTTTAAACGGTACTTTTTTGTGTTACAAAAAAATAAAACAAATTAAGTGGGGTTTAATAGACTTTTATTATAGAATTTTAGTACCATATGAGA
>VTPC01090854.1:0-51994 GCA_011009095.1 Ignelater luminosus | reverse complement strand
AGCTGAATGAATGTATGAAGGCAGCTACCTATCTCTAAGCTACCTTTGGTAGCAATGTTTTCCGTCCATGTAAAAAAAATGCTTGATCCCCAGATTTTGAAACTGTGTGTATACCGAAGTTATACAACCAGAGTTGCCTCAAATAGAACGCTTTGGACGTAGACAATTTTGGCAAAGGCAATGTCTGTTGTAAATCCATTGTGAGATAAGTTGTATTATCGTTTGTTTGAACAAAGTTTCTATCTCTTCTTTGTTGTTCAAATGCATACTTTTTATGCTCAATATCATCTAAACCAGCATCACAAGTACTGCAGGTATCGCTTTTAGGTTGCCCGAAGGACAGATTAAAACGGGTTGAAAGAATATTGTTGTAATTACAATTTTTTATAACGCACTTTTCTGGAAGGTTTTGCTCTTTGCACCAATCAATATATAAATTGTACATTTTTGTTAAGTTTAGAAAAGGTGATAAGTACTTTTTGTTTAAATTTCTATTCCTTGAATAATGAGATTGGTCTGCAGGAAACTTTTCAATGTGAGTGACAACACAGTTTCTCACTTCATTTGGAATTTTGTGTGGCCTGTTCTGGTGAACACCTCGCTTATCAGGGGATGGTACCGATAAACCACTTTTAAGTTTATTCTGAATGAGCTGAATTTTTTTGAAGGTAATTTGGTAGAGTGAACATATTGCAGTTTTACAAACTTTCAAAACTTTTTGGTTGTATGTAACTGTATACTAAAACGAGAATGATTTTGATTTTTTAATGTCATTTCGATGACGTTGGACAGGTTGAATGAAAATGCTTTTAAAGAGAAGTGCATTTTTTGAGTTTTGATCTAGATGGTAAAATCTTTTAAATATTGTTGTTCTTGCTTCTTCGTCAAAATTTTCGTTGCAGTTGAGAGTGCATTTTTCTTTTTGGCATGAGAAACCTAGTTCAACTTTTTTTGACGGAACTAGCTTTCCTTTTTGGTTAATATAGCTTTCTCCTTTTTGTCTAACCTTTGCTGCTTTGTATCTTTTCCAGTTGTCTAAGTTCTTTTGTCGCTTCCTAGATGTTTTTTCAGGCAGCTGGAATATCTTCTTTTAAACTTTTTCGATCAATGCATTATTATTTTTAGTAATCAATTTATTTACATCTTCACTATTGATTATTTTACTTCCTTTTTCTTTATTTTCCAGCGTTTTTAAAGTCTTTATTTGGTCTTCGATGTTTTCAACGTCATTATGAATGCTTTTTCTTGACTTTGTTGATAGGAATCCTTTTCTGGATTTCAGTTCCTTCGAATAGTCCAAGTCGCTGTCGTCAGAAGTCTCATCTGAAGTATCTGGTACATAATTATCTGAAGAACCGTTGTCAGACCAATCTAAAAAGAAACAAAATAAAAACCTCTTCAAGTTTTCAATTGGACCAGCAAAACTTACCTAAATCTGCTTGTTTTACAGGATTAATTGTATTATCCTTTTTGCTTATTATTATACTTTCTTTTTCATTATTTCCCGGCGTTTGTAAAGCTACCTGGTCTTCGAAGTTTTCCAGGTCATTATTTATTTTCTTTCTATTTGATACACTAGCCCCTAGAATATTTGACTTTAGAGATAGGGGTCTTTTTCTAGATTTAATTGCTCTGCATAATCAGAATCAGTACTGTCAGAAGTCTCATCTGAGCCGTCTAAAACAACAATAACAAAATATGTACCTCATCAAGTTTTCATTTAAACTATCGCAACTTACCATAGGAACTTTGTTTTACAGGGATTGTATTAACTTTGCTAATAAACCTTTCTAGAGAATTATTATTGTCACTCTTGGCTGGGCTCCTACTGTCTTCTGAACTATTGGGACCTAAAAACAAAAGAAAGACACTGTTAAAAGGAAATGCTTGTTTGCAAGTTTAAGATAAATTTATCATTTTGCTTTTTGTACTAGACGGTGAAAAACCACCGCAAAACTTAAACGTGAATAAAACGCAATAATATTTTTTAGGTTATATTTTAAATAAAAGCAGCTATAACTTTTATACTTACCCTTATTAGTCTGTTCTTTTGCAAGTTTTAAAATTAGCATGCTTTTTGCCGACATATTAGCACTATTCTTTACTTGCACTGCACACATTTAAGTCTTCCATCGCGTAAAAACTATAAAAATGTAGAGCACAAAACCATCAGTACTGATACATTTCTAACCTAACATTGTGGTGCTATGTTCATTTTGTTAATATTTTTACAGGTTTCTAACTAACTTACAATGGATAAAGCATTCATGTAGCAATAATTTGAAATGTTAGTGAATAAGGGAGCTATGATCAGAAATCAA
Organism: Ignelater luminosus; assembly: GCA_011009095.1. Classification (NCBI taxonomy): domain Eukaryota; kingdom Metazoa; phylum Arthropoda; class Insecta; order Coleoptera; family Elateridae; genus Ignelater; species Ignelater luminosus. The sequence goes on along the minus strand of VTPC01090854.1, from coordinate 49,673 downwards.
GCGTACATAAATCTTTTATCCATTAAGTTTTGTTAAAATTAGATTAACATAGATCCTTTATCATCCCGTAACTTTTTAATTTTATACAATAGAACTACGAAACTAATCCCAAAAAATGTTTAGGTGCATATTCACCAAAAAATCTCAATTTTTAAAGAAATCTTACATGAATCCTTTATCCACTTGCGTTTTCAATTGTTATCATTAAGTGGTTCTCCGATTAATCATTTTCATCGATTAGTTGTCTTGTAGATGTTTAATTACCCCCAGTATAAATTTTCCCTCTTTTATCTAGAGTCCTGATTACAGTGTGTAATCGGTGGGTGGGATATTTCGTGATCCCTAAAGAAATGTATGTACTTCTGGGTACTCCAGCCATCAACCATTTGTAGGATAAACAGTCAGGTCTGAAGGGCGGGGCGTAAGGGTCGCCACAACGCGTGTCTGTCTTAACAGAGAGATTCTTGATATTCAAAGAAGGAAGGTGGTCGTTTCTGTTGCGCAGAAGTCACTTTGCAAAGTTTGTTTTGTAATGGACAATTCTTGTCTTGTCCAAAAGGCTTGCGGAAAATAGTCCTAGACTCTTAAATTACGTTCAGCTGAACGGATTATAGAATATATTTGCAAAGTGCGAAAATTTTATTCTTTAGAACTTTATCGTTTGTTTGAAGTGGAACTTTGAGTTAATTTAAACCGACTTTGTCGGGATTGTATTTTGGAACGACTGAATTTCGTATTGTGTTAGTGAAATTCATAATAATTCACCGAGAATATATTGAACTTTCTTTTAGTTATTTGATGTTCAAGGTCGAGAAATCTATTGTTAATTTATTTTTCTCTTGTATCTGCGGAGATGGTGTTATACAGTAATAACTGTAGACGTTGGTAAAGTATAAAGGGACCTTTCGTTTGGTGAGTGCAGTACTTGTTCGCTCGTCGGAAGACTGTTGAATCTAAGTAACTAACGCTCTCCGTTTTGGGCGCTCGCTCCCGAAAGTTCTGTCTGCTTGGAGCCGACGCCGTTGTCGTAAATTTTACTCTTTTCGAATTCTGGTGCAAGATGAAAATATCTAGATAGTTATAATGTACTGTCTAATTCTTGTATTGTTTGTGTTTTGTGTGAAACCCCTGTTGGGGACGTTCAGAAAAGTTTAAATCAACTGCAGTTCTGTTTATGTGGGGTTAAAGTATTGTTTGTTTAAAAACTCTGCAGAGCAATTACTTAGAATCTTTAACGTAATAAGTTAGATAATTCAATCTAAGAATATTTCTTTAACGTTATTGAAGATCTTAACGTAACTCGTTTGAATTAATTTGAGAAGTTTTATTGTTTCTTTATGGTTACATTTTTTGTATTTTTGTCAATTATCTTGACTATTTTGCTACGTAAAGTTATCTGTGCATTTCTTTGTTTTGTTAAATTTGACACCTGTATACAGGATGTTGTTCTTCTGGGTACTTGTATACAGGGTGTTGGTCAACGAGGAGCTACGCTGGCCGATACATTGTTCTTTTGACTTATAGCTTCTGGCGCCCTTTTCGTTAACATCTACAGATATAATTTGAACTTCTTTCAGCTGAGCTAATTAGTTTACAGCTTTTGAGGTAAGTTCATCTTGGACCACGCCCATCTTCAACTTCAAGCTACGGGACTATAGCATCTACCGACCTTCTGTACGGGTGTTAGGCCTCTCTTTCGGGTTTTACGCGTTACAGTTTTTAATTTAATTTTGTTTTTATTTTTTTTTCTTCTTTTTTTAGGCCTTAGGACTGTTATTTTTCTTCTGTCTCTTTAATGTGGCTGTTCCTGAGACGAGGATGTCCAGCTATCAGCACATCTTTTTGGTGGTCTTCCTAGTAGTCTTCTTGTGTTAGGTTTATTATCTCTTGTTATTTTGACTGCTCTATTGTTCCCCATTTTTGATATGTGATTATTCCATTTCTATCTTCGTTTTCTGGTCCATCATACAACGTCTTGTACTCCACATGTTTCTCTTATTTCCTCATTTGTCTTTCTATCAATGTGTATCCTGTGATGTTTGTTAGAGTTTTCACTTCCGCTGTTCTGAGTAACTTTTTTATTTGAGTGTTATCTGCTTATGTTTCGCCAGCGAATGTCATTATAGGTCTCGAGCATGTTTTGTATATCCTCACCTTTCGTTTTGTACTCATGTATTTGTTGTTAAAAACCACATCCTTTAGTGCTCGTGCTATTCTGTTACTTTTTGTCACTTAGCTTCTTACTTCCTTTTTTGTCATTTGTGATTTCAACGCCTTGGTAGTTAGAGGTATTGATCTGTTTTATATTTCTTCCTTCCATTGAAAATTTGCACCTTTGTGGTTTTCTAGATATTACTAAGGGCTTTGTTTTGTCTAGGGATATTTTCATGTTGTATTTTTGTGACGTTAAATGGAAGCGATATAGCGATCTCTGAAGGTCATCATCATTTTCACTTGTGATTACCGTACTGTCTGCAAAGCAAATTGTTTTAATTTCGTTTCTTCCTAGTTTGTCTCCTTTTAGTGTCTGTTAGATATCTTTTGTGAGTATGTCAAGTATCATATAAAATAGTGTAGGGCTAAGCGAATCACTATGTTTGATTCCTTGTGGCGTCTTTACTGCAAGGATGGGTTTGTTGTTGGCCCTAATACGTGTGTTTGTTTCTTTGTTTAGTTCTTTTATTAATTTCCTGATTTTATTGGATACCTTATTTTGTTTTAGAGTGTCTTTTAACCTGACTTGGTAGAATGCTTTGGTAAGGTCAATGAAGCCCTATTGTTCTTCATTGAATTTGTATGCTTCTTACATCGTTGCTTTCAGCATGCCAGTTAAGGTCTTCATTACTGAGCTTAGTAGGGATATCCCCTTTATAGTTTTCTGGGTTTTTCTTTTCTATTTTTATGAATATGGGGATCGTTACACACTCGTTTTCCAGCTGTTAAGGATTGTTTCCTTCTCCATTATTATTTGACATGATTTTGTTAGCTCTATTGTAAGTTGTGTTCCTCCGTATTTTAAGACCTCGTTATTGATTTTGTTCTTTCCTGTTTTTAATCTTCTAATCGCCACTTCTACTTGTGTTTCTTCTACTGTAACTGTTGGTCCTTGAATTTGCCCTTCTGTTATGGTTGCTTGTTCTTTTGACTTTTTTTTGTTTATTTCTGCATGTTCCTGTAGGTACATCTTTTGAAGTATTGAACTCATGTTTGTTCGTCTATAATTTGTGTTTTTACGTATTCATTTAACTCTTATTTTCTTCTTATAATTTCCCATCCTTTTTCTTGCTCTCCACATAGATCTTTTTCCATTTCTTTTGTAAAGTTGTTCTAGTATTTCTTTTTAAGTTGTCGTATGTTTGCGTTGATTCGGTTTCTTGTTTCGATGTACCTTGATTTCATTTTGTCTGTTCCAGTTTAACATGTTTTAGATATGCTTTCTTCTTTTCTTGTGTAAACCAGGGATTCTTATTATTTTGTTTTGTTGTTTTTCTAGTGCTTCATCAGCTGATTCTGTGATTTTTGTTTCTAATTTTTTCTAAGCTTCTCCTATTGTGTTATTTTCCTCTATCTGATTATTAAATATTTTTTATGCTAGTCGATTTTTGTAAACGTTTTTCTTTGAGTCATCTGAAAAAGATTCTATGTTAAACTTTTCTATGAACTCTGCTGGTACTTTTCGCTTTTTTTGCATTGATAACCTAATTTTACAGAGTACGAGGTGGTGATCTGTTCCTATGTTTGCTGATGTTAGTGCTCTGATATTTAATATCTGTTTTGGATGGACGGATGCGTTCGTTATTATGTAGTCTATTATGGCTGTTGGTCCTCTTGTGTTCATTCAGGTTATTTTGTGTGGTGGTTTATGAGAAACAAATGTTTATTGGTATCTCATTGTTCGCACAGAATTATATAAGCGTTTCTCCGTTGCTGTTAATGTGAACTTCATTGAATCGATTCATTATTGAGGTTACTGGTGTATTTCCAATTCTCGCGTTTAGCTCGGTTGCACAAACATAATTTGATCATTGATCAAGTTGGTAAGTTGATTAGCCAATCTGATTGAATAATTTTGAATATTTCACTGCTTCTGATTGGTTAATCAATTGATCAAGTGGCTGATCAATCGATCAAGCGTTTAATAAAGCTTTGTGCAACCCGGCCTTAGTAATTGTATTTTGCTTTGTTTTTGTATTTTATTCACTTCGTCTTGCAGGGCCTCATAAAGCGCTTCTGCTTCTTTTTTCGGTTTGGAAGTATCTGGTGCATACATGCTTATTATTATTTTTTCCGTTGTATTGCAACATTTAGGATTATTGAAAATCTATATGTTATGTTCTTTGTTTCTCTCTTGTATTTGTTATTTATTAGTAGACCAACCCCTTTTGCTGCACGTGTATCTTTCTCTTTTTCGCTATATATAAAAGTGTAATCTTGGGAGTCTATTGTGCCTTTATCTTTTTTTTTTGTTTCAGATATTGTGGATATATCAGCTTCGTGCTCTTTTAGTTGTATTAATATTTCTTGTTCCTTTCCATTCCATGTATTTATGTTTCGACATAAGCATCTCAGGTTGTTTTTCCTGCACTGTAGCTTCCTGTTCTTATTGCAATTTTAATTTTTTCTTCACGCTCTGAATTAAGCGGGGTTAAGACTAAAAGCTCTAGAAGATGTTGCAAAACAGATGGCGCCTGTTAACACATTTTCTATTTAAAGCCAGCATGGTCCGGCAGAGCTTGATTCCTCCATTTGCAGTAAAGCAGTCCACTACCTTAAAACAGTCCTCATTAAAGTTCGCCTCAAGTTCAAAGAAGTGAGCCTGGGATAGAAGTGAGGAAGAACTTTTGACTGACCTTTTGGAATCTTGGGAGATACTGAAACCTGAGTTCATATTTCAGACCACTTGCGATACAATTTTTTTTCCAAGAGTCTGAGTGTGAAGAACGAGTAAGGTGCAAGAGTTAACGTAGATGCCTCCACGCAAACTACCGTTGCTTATAGAAATCTAAGTACTGCAACTGTAGAAAACTTGATCATAGCTATTACTGTTATAGCAAACCTTGTGGCCGGTTTTGTTATAAGTGTGGACTAAGGAGAGTGGCGCGGAAGCAGTGCCCTGGTTGTCTGGTTGTCATTCTGTCATTTTATTAGTAGACAACATTCTCAGTTGTTATGGCATATCTAGAAAGAGATCCTTTCTAGTTCTTAAATTATTTAATACACATATCAGATTTGTTTATGTACTTACTTTTCTAAACTTATATTCTAGTAAATGTATTTTGCTTTTTGCGTACACTTTTAAAACGTGCTTTTCTTGATTAACTTTTTTTATATAGCTGTTTTAAAATGTATTTAATTTAAGGTTCGTTATATGAAATACTTACTTTTTGTATTAAGTTTGATTTGTATTAGACTGAACTTTAATATACGTCTTAACTTGACTTGTTGTGCTTTTATTGTGATTATAACCTCCTTATCTCACACTCAAGGCTACCTTCTGAGTTTGGTGGGCCAAGAAAAATAAAATCGTTCGATCAGTAGCTACTTTTATTTACTAGTAGAAACTTTGCCCATTATATTTAATGTTTCAGTTTAAATTGAGTTCACTTCTAAAACTTGTTTTATTTTACTGTTTTTTGTTATAGTTTTTTAATGAAAAATAAATTTGTTAATGGAAACTCGAAAACGTGCTCAGGACGGTGGCAAGGTTCTTTGAAGGTTAATATTTAGTTTTTTTTTATTTAAAGAATTTTTTAAATTCTGACCTAAAACTAGTATGAGCAAGTTACGAATATGTACAGAAAACAGTTTTTATAGACTAAATGATCTAGTTTGAATACTGAATAAAATAATTAGTAAGTAAGTAAACTTGATCACATAAATTTAAAGTGATTTACAAAAGTCAATAATTTCAATAAAATAAATGAAAGTACATACGCGTATTGTGTACACATTTAAGTAAACACTGCTTTGCGTATTAAACTACAATCCATTACGAAATGTAATATAATACTTTAATTTACAGAAATCACAAATATAAATAAATTTGCGTAAAAGCTCTTATTAATATTGTGACGTGCTTTTTATGCACGTTAAATTGTGTAATATAACAAAGCAGAGCAATACTTCATGAAAAACTAGTACATATGGGTAAAAGTAGATGAAAAGGTTAAATATCAATTTAACCTTAAAGCCACTTCACCAAAGAATATTGACAGTTGACCTTTCATCATATGCTCTCATTAAGCAACAAACTTTTTATGTTTTATATTAAAAAGGGTCTGTCGCTTATTAAATAAATATGACGTCTTCAAAATACGTTCGACCTAAGAGAAGCTAGCAAATAAAACGAATTATTGAAACATTTTTGCATATCGATGTATATATTTTTCAGAGGGTGCATACAATAAAGATAAAATAAAAAATTGCATTGACTGCAATGGTCCTCTGAGGAGAAATATATTTCCTTCTTGACGTGGATATTATTTACACTTACTCTACAATATTAGTTTTGCACAAATTTGCAATGTTAAGGTCTTTGATAAGATTTTGCTTTAGCTACAACGTATTTGAATACCGTTTGTACCACTGATCAAGATTAATGAAATCGCTTGAACATTTCAAGTACATTAGGCTTTCTATATATTACTCACCCTAATTGCTACGTATGTACTTACCTCTAAAATGAGTTAGATGTGTATGTAAGTCGTATTTGAACATCATTTTCAAAATAATAGCTTTTGTATATGTTAAGCTGTAACTCCTTTGTGGGGCATATGGTTTTGTGTTTAGTAGAATGAGGCGCTTTCAGTCAATCCTTTTATCTTTTTGATGTCAAATAGTGGGTTTACTCTATTAGTATTAATTTTACATCTATGCTTCGTTCGGTGATTAGTTTTTATATTTTTAAAATGACAGCATGGAGAGAATGTTAACAAAATGTGCTTACTATTTCGTTTACAAATCAGTTATAGGATAGTACTCAACTTTATTATTTTGTTAATATTCTTATACTTTGTTGTGGAAATTGTAGCAAATGACTCATATACCTTCCAAGCCAACTTTATTTTATTTTTGACTTTGTATGAACATGTACTTATCATCAGTAAGTACAAAACTAAAGTAGAATTTGGCTTTAATACGTCAATCTAAACAGTTCTTTATAATCTTAATCTTATTATTTATGGATAAAAATGTATTTTAATCAAAAAAACTGAAACTTCTTCAAAGACTGATATTTCTGAATCTTAGTCACCATTTTGAAGCCAGTTCTTTACAATCTCAACTTTATTGTAGGCATAATAATCTACTTTAATCAAAAATACCTAAGAATATCTCAAACACTGATATTTCTGGATTCCTATCAAAATCGTTAATACATTTTGGAAACTTTTTAATTTTTCCGATTTTGATCACGTCTTGTTTTGGTCGCTTTTTGATCAATGTTGAAAATACCTTCTCATTTTAATTTTACTTCAAATGAAAAATTGTTAGTAAAAAGACTAAAAAGTTTTCAAAAACTGAGGTATTCTTTAAGTCTTGGTTGTCGTTTCGTCACGTTATTTTGAAAACATCTTGCAATTCTGACTACTTTACTTGAGGGTAAAACCGATTTATGCAAGGAGTCTGAAATTGTTTGTAATGTTATCGTAGAATTTTGTCAATTTAATAATTTCGTGAACGTATTTGGTTATTTGTTCATTTATCAAATGCTTAGTTGGAAGTATTTGCTAGCTTACCTCGCATAATGTTCATTTATAACACATATGTGGTTTCCTGGTGAAAACTGTTTATTATATTTCAGTCATGTATATCTTCGAATTATGGTAGTTGTCCTTGTCTGGAGTGAAGCTAGTTTTACTGTGGAATAGTCCACATCTAATTCTTATTTTACATGAGAACGCACTACGCTTATATCTGGTTTCTGTGTAACTCCGTCTTTTACGGGACATAGTATTCTGCTAACAAGAGAAAGAAACTTAATACATTACTAATTCAAATAAGTAGTTTATGTTTTGCAAGTTCAGTTGAAATATCGGATTATACGAGGGTTGCTATTTAACTTTAACAATGAAAAAACAAGTATTTATGATCGAAACTAGTTTTATTGTTTTTCAAAATATTCTCCATTAAGATTGATACACTTTTCCATGCGTTTGAACCAATTTCGAAGCACTTTTTCCATTCTGTTTGAGGCAGCTCCAAAATATGCGTTTTGAAACAAAAAACGGCTTCTTCTGGTGTTGAAAATCGTTGACCACGCAGTTTGTTTTTGATGTACTGGAATAAAAAGAAATCATTGGGTGCCAAAACAGGGCTGTATGGTGGATGGCCCATCAACCCGACCTTCTGGCTGGTTAAATATTCAATTGTTTGAGCAGCGGTGTGAGAGCTTGTATTGTCATGATGAAGAATGATTCGCCTCTTCTTTGAAGTTTTCCAAATTTCTCCAATGACTTCTGGCAAGCAAATGGTTGTGTACCATTCAGAGTTGACCGTCTTACGTTGCTCTAACGCCACTGTTGCCACATGACCGGTAATGCGAAAGAAACAGGCAACCATTTGCTTCGATGTGCTTCTTCCGCCAACAACTTTTGTTGGATTTGGCTCGTCTTGAAAGACCCACACAGTTGATTGCTGTTTTGTTTCCGGGTCATATGCGTGAATCCATGATTCGTCACCTGTGCAGATGTTATACACAGCCTTTGATGCACCTTTCGCAAATTTTTTCAACATTTCAATGCACCAGTCGACGCGAGCTTTCTTTTGAGCATTGGTCAGGTTATGCGAGATCCAACGGGAACAATTTTTTTTTACGGCCAAATGATCATGTAATATCTTGTTGATGCTAGTCATACTAATGCCCAAAGATGCCTCAATCTCACGGTATGTCACATGACGATCTTGTTTAATCAGTTCACGCACAGCATCGATGTTTTCAGGCACAACGACAGGTTTTGGACGGCCTTCACGGATTTCGTCCTGGAGTGAACATCGGCCATGTTTGAATTCATTATACCAGTTTTTTACAGTACTGTAGGATGGAGCTTCATCGCTATATAATGTATTAAGTTCATTGATGCACTCTTGTCGTGATAATCCATGTCGAAAGTTATGAAAAATAATTGCACGAAAGTGTTCAAGGGTCAATTCCATTTTTTACTAGGAAATGCACTTTTCAATTAACTGCAAACAACACTAATCGTACTCAAATGACAAAATGTTGTGGTTGAGGTTGAGGTTATGTTCAACAATGTAAAGTTTACACCGGAAATGTCAGCTGACGCCTGGAAACAGTCAGTGTTGCCAAGGCCAGAAATATAAATAGCAACCCTCGCACTTTTTTCTTTGGCCTGCTACAAGTTTTAGCACGAACGGAATAGTCTGCTTGTTCTATCTTTCTTTGTTTAATTCACGTCTAATACGGTTGCGTTTATTTAGGCGTGGCTTGAATATTTAGTTGGTCCAGCGCTGAACTAAAGAACGAGCTGGCAGAGGGGTTTATTCCAAGCCAGAGAAAACGTTGACCTCGTATGTTTTTTAAGAGGTCGTCGTTAAAGAATTACCGCATCGCAGATTCACTGTTGGGTTAAATACTTAATGGAGAACTTTTTGGAAATGGTCCTTGAGTTATCACGATTCCCTTTATCGGATGTTTAAGAATCTCTCAAGTGTTCAAAAATAAGAATTTCTTTTTGTTAGCGTTTTCCGGGTAAAACAGCCAAAAACTTTGTCCAAAGAAGTGTTGGAATCGTGAAGGTTGCAACACCTCTGGTTCTAATTTCAAGAACTTATTAGACACCAGTGATATTTGTGAATTTCGAACCCTTTCGTTAATAAAAATTACTCGTTTAGTAATTTGTCCGCCTTGAAGATTTAATTGACAGTAATGAGCACTTGGCGGTTTTGTAAAGTTGGGTGTGAAAGTGTACGCCGATACTTTGATGCTTAAACAAAATTTGTAAGTAAATACAACACTTTCGATATGTGTTTCTTCATAAATAAAAGCCTGTGAAGATCATTGACCATCCCGTCAGCCGCTCAAATTGAGTAAAATGAGGAAATAATTCTGTTACATTGAGTCCAAACCCGGTAAAGTCTTCTGTTCGGATACTGTAACAACTATTTGCATTATTGTGAGGATTTTCTGAATTTTAAATCTTCGTAAGGATTTGTTCCAGAAAGTGGCGAAGCATGTCGATATAACGATCGGCAGTTACTGTAACAGTTGCGCCTCTCTCATCAAAAAAAATAAGGACCCCAAACTCCAAATAAGCCAACAGTACACCAAACAGTAATGGGCTGTAAAGTGGCTCTTTACTGAGCCGTAGAAGATTTTCTGCCCCCCAGTAGCAAAAAATCTGCTTGTTAACAGTAGCACACAAATGGAAATGAGCTTTGTCACTTGTTATCAAATCAGCATTTTGTAAGACGTTCTGAAGGATATCGTTACAACATGCGCTGCGGTCTTCCCAGTCTAGTTCACTGAGTTCCTGCACGACCATCATTTTGTAAGAGTAAAATTTAAGACTGCTTGTAAAATTCTTCTCACAGTCCAATAAAGCAAATTCAAAGCTGAAGCATGTTTAACAGCTGAACGTCTGGGAGATCTTCAAACTCATTCTCTTACAGCCTGGATATTTTCTGGCGTCCGGGCACCTCTTGGTCTACCAGGTGGTTTTATTTTTAAGGCTGTACCTGCGGGTCTGAAGTTTGTAACCCTCAACAATATCGTTTTACGGTCTAGAACGGGAACCTGTCTGCCAAGCGCAAAGTGTGTACGAAAATTTCTTTGCATTGCGGTAACAGAATCGTTATTTTTGATAAATGTCTCGACGACAAAAGCACGATGCTCACAAATCTAATTCATGATGGCAAATAAAACCGCAAGGCGCCCACTACTAATAGTACACACTAAGATCCCTCTGTCTTTGTTTATTTGCGTACAGTGGCGGAGTAAACTGTTGGAGGTTTTTTGCCGGACGCTGTACAATATTGTAGAGGTAATGTAAACGAGGTGCTTGGACCAGTGTATGGCGTGCTAATTAAGCGTTCCTAGATTTTTTAATATGGTTTGGCGTGATTACTGACTCCGATCATGCTGTGTAAGTTTGCAGTGTAAGCTAAATGAGCGTACAGTTATGACTGTTATGTAAAAATATTAAGACTAGGTTAGTATAATTTTTCTTTGCAAGTCTGAAGAGAATTCGAGTACAGAGTGTTCACAGCTATCAAAGCGTTTTATATACAGGGTGATCATTTTAAAAGTTCCCATCTTGAATAACTCTTTAATTAGTAAAATTATCAAAAATCACTAAAACGTTTTAAGTTTGTTTTAAAGGGGGACATTTAATAACCTACTCTAATCAGTTGGGAAATTTCCATCCTCCCCTCAACTACCTTCTCCCCAAAATTTTAAATGTCACTACCCCATGTGTGATATACCATTTTAAAGGATATAAAATTCTTAATGTTTTACATTAAAGAAAATTAAAATCGGCCCAGCCTTTCGTGAATTAGAACCAAAAATATATTTAATTCAATCAATACGTTTCTGTCTCTGGTTCACGAACGGCTAGGCCGATTTTAATTTTCTTTGATGTAAAAGATTGAAAATGTTATACCCTTTAAAATAATATATCACACATGTGGTAGTATCATTTAAAATTTTGGAAAACTTTTACCTTCCCCCCCACTTCTACACCAAAAGCTCTCAATCTTTTACATCATAGAAAATTAAAATCGGCCCGGCCGTTTGTGTAGTACAGACAGAAATGTATTAATTAAATTAAATACATTTTTATATCTAGTTCACGAACGGCTGGGCTGATTTTGATTTACTTTGATGTAAAAGATTAAGAATCTTATACCCTTTAAAATGCTATATCACACATGGGGTAGTGCCATTTAAAAGCTTGGAGAGGGGGTGACTGGAGGGAGGGTGAAAGTTTCCCAACTGACTAGAGTAGGTTATTAAATGTCCCTCTCCAAAACAAACTCGAAGCGTTTTAGCGATTTTTGATAATTTTACTAATTAAAGAGCTATTCAAGGTGGGAAGTTTTAAAATAATCACCCTGTATATGTGCGTGTTTTTTGGTGCGGAGTCAAATCAGCGAATTTGATGACCTTGCCTTAGTATCTGGCACCCATATCGATTGTGACATTTTCAAGTAATAAGTGTGGTTTTTTATTGCGTTTCTATCTTACTTCATGGTAGATTATCTGTGAAGTCCTTCAATTTCCGACGTTCGAGCTGCTGCGAGCACAACAGTTTCAGTCTGCACCGGAATAAGGTCACTTTTTGCGTTTTGTCCGTGACATGCTTTAAAACGGATAACCTGAAGCCTCTGTCTTTATTTCGACCAGCCATATTCCCGGATTAGTTTTCCTATTTTCGATTTTACCTCAGAAATCAAGTCTTTCTCTATAGGGAAAGTCTGAAAGCTTCTAAAAATGCCAATTTCCAGATGTCTTGACTTCCGTCTTAATTGTTAATCAAGATTTACTATCCCTGAAAATGTCGACATACGAAGAAAGAGGGGTTTTCTCATGTGCATTAATAAATGTGTTCCTGTTCAAAAAACTACCTTGCTGTATTGTGTTTTTATAAAAACTTCTTAGAAGACACCAGAGACTTCATTCCAAAAGGCATGGTAAATTTCATAACTTGTTAAAAGTAGATATTGTGTCTTATCCAGCGCTTTTTTAACAATATTAGTGGGAAACCACAAACTTTATTTTGGTCCTCTAGCCATGGTGTTATACAAAATCGTAATCCATTATTTCTGTCTAAAAGCAGCTTATGGTTTCTGTCGATTGCCGATTAAATGATTTTTTTAGTTATAAATGAATTCTGAATAGCAACGAAGATAGATGGAACGCGTTGGATTTAATATATAGTATACATAAATAGAAAAATACTGTTGTTTTAGAATTTGTTACTTTAGTGGTAAGTTTCTAGAAGGTGACAAATTCGTACTAAGATTTTAAAAGAGCGTATAACTTTTAAGCGTTTGTTTTAAGAAGGCTTGCGGTGTAGGAGTCTCAATATATAAAAAGCCGTTAGCTATAACTTTTTGTCGTAAAGTTGCAGTGTTGCCATCGCTGTTCAGGTAAGCAAAAGGTAAACGTTGGCGGTCTCTTCTTGGAGCGCAGGAATCCTTTAAACTTAGCGGTGCTGCCGCTACAGTCGGTAATTTTAGAACCATTTAAGTTTAGATTTTAATTTATTTTTTAATAATCGCTTTCATGGAGTTGAACTTATAGATTAAACTTTGAACTTAAATTGCAAAATTGGCCTGTAACCTTAGTAGGAAAGGCGATGGGTGACCAGTCTTGAGAAGCTCTTTATATCACAGTCAGCAGGATACTATGTAAAATCAAATCCGTTCAAAACCATAACAACTTCTTTAAAGGGAATCGTGTCTGAAATACTGAATTTACAATCTTACAAAAGGCTTCTAGCTTGTTCACTCTGCCATCTACAGCGGAAGTTCTGCGCAAAGAGCATTAATTCATTTAATAGTTTCTATTCTAGAAATTGTTGTTGGATTTTAAGATTTGTATTTGATATACCAGCTCCTTATCTGGTTTTGTCAAAATTTTTTTGCATTCGGTTCACATGTTCCGTTTGTTTTTTGATTTCCTTTATTTTGATATAGCGCTAATTTTAAAACATGTGATTCGACTGTAAGATTTATTTGCAAACAATGATCATCTGTAATAAATTTTAGTGTTCCAAACATAACTGATATTTATGTTTTAACTGTTTTGGTATAAATAATAAAACAGTACATCTTTTGTTATTACCGTAACCAATTTTAACTTTTGCAAAACACTGCATGATTTTGTTGTAGAAGAAAAATAACGTTGAGATGAAATAATTACTAAATAGGTACTTATCTCTATCCTAATTAATGATGCAAATTTAAATCAAACTAGCTAAAAGTATAATACAATATTGTGTGAACAATCTACATACCTCCTGTACATAAAAAATGCTAACAATACCAAAATCAAAATAATTCCTTTTGTACAAAGATAAATTACTTCATTGATGTTATCGGGTTTTTTTATATTTATATTTATTTAACCTAATTTTATTTATTATCCTCTGATGTATACATTTAATTTTATTTTGATAACATCAAAAATTATTTCAGACAAAACATTACTATAATCTAGAACACCCTAATTCAAAGTGTTCACCCTAAATATTTTTGCAATTAATTTTTCTTTGGAGTAATTTCCAAACCACGTCAATTAATAATTTCAGGGGGACGTTTGTGGCCCAAACCATTCAAGGCTTGCTTAACCCCTTTTTACCCACGTCCAAACATAAATAACTTAAATGCCAACTACAACCAAGCGATACTTCATTGAAAAAAGCTTCGAATCCTCTACAAAACTATGCGAAATCATTCGTTATATAGAAACGCTACTTTGAAATTTTAAAGGCAAAGTTGGATTTAAAAAATCCTTCTGTTACACTAAATGCTCAAACATACCCCATTTACTTCCAGGAAGCAATAGTCCTTTCAGTTCATCATTTCTTTCAGCCCATTCTGTTCTTTGCCATTTATATGGCATTTTCAAAATGACTGCAAGACTTACAAAAATAAAGTTGACGACGAGCTAAATGTTATATGTGTATTGGTCGTAATAATGTACTAACAGTTTCCAAAATCATACAACAAACGATTTTAGCTAAAAGCCTTCGGATTGTAGATTAAACGGTAATTGAATACATTTTTCATATTTTTCCTTTAATACACATAAAGACTAGAGAGGCACCACATAATATCGGAACAATGTTTAAAGTAACTTTAACCTTGGAGCATTTTAGTCACAGTGTATTACAGGAAAAAGCTGAAAAAGAGGCCCAATGCTTGTTACCGATGTCGGAAGATGTTCAATCCTGCAGCTCAAGTCAGAGATAAGTGTGGTTCAACCTAAACTTACCTTTAAAACAAAGGAAAAAGCTTACACAGCTACAGAATCTTTCAATGTAACTTAAAAATGGTAGAACCTAACGGCGCCAGAAGCGGGAAATCCAAAAGACTATGCCAACCAGTGCAGCTCCTTGCAGCCTAACACCCTGTATATAAGCACCTCCAGAAATATCACCCTGTATAGATGTACCTTGGATATTAACACCTTGTATATGGGTGCACTTACATTAACAAACAAACTATAACTCTGGACGTACCTAAAAGCGCTTCCCAAATAAACTTACCCGGGGGAAGGCTATTTATTATTTACTTAAGAACAGCACTCCTTATAGCTTAGTTGTTTGTAATAAATAATTTAATTAATTATCACACGCCGTGGTCCTTGTCTGCTTGGAATCATCCACCTACAGGAAAATATTTAATACAACAATAATAAAGAAATAATTTGGACAATAATAATCTCTCTTATCCTATAAAATATTGCAAAAACAAAACAAAGACACAATATAACCAAGCAAAATTACACAGTGACAATTTATTTACTTCATAAAAGAAAATGTTTAGATAAAGAAAAGAACAAAGCAAACGTCAAAGCAACTAATCAATTATAAACCATAAATAAGTAAATCTGTTATGTTATCAAACAATTTTTACTTAATAAAGAAAATTAATTAAAATAGTAACATTTAATAATGCAACACAAAGACTAATTAAAATGTTTAACACAAAAAAAAATTATTTGTAAATTATTACGTTAAGAATTTATTACAAGATGAATGCAGAGTATCAATAAATAGAATTATTAACTTTATTAATATATGTCTAAATTTATTTTAAATTCTTCCTTGAAATTCCCAAAAACAGGATTTTACATAAAACAATGCTCTAAACCAACAAATTGGATTAAATAGTAACTTATCTTAATTACAAGTCCTTTAGCGATGTCCAAGATTGGGTGGGAAAGCTGCCGGTCGTTGCAGCGGAAGCTCTAAATTTTCTTTAACTATTATGGTAAAAATCAATGACTTTAAGAAGCTCATCAATAAGACTTTTTTTTGCACATTTGGAAAACCTCTCGAAAACGGAAATAGTAGACTTAAATTTTGAAAAAAGAGTCATAAAGAATCTGGATCGTCAAAATCATCTGGGGGCTGAATTCATTTTTATGGATAGCTGTGTGATGTTTTTAGCCGCAATTTTACACAACATGACAAACGAATATTGTTTACTGTGTAAGCTTCGAATTCTTTTGTGGTGCTACCTTGCCTTAAATTCTTTTGGGTAATTATGACATTTTTAACGAAGAAACGGTCGTTAAAGCGTGAAGCTCCCATATTATACAGTATTTATTCAGTTTCAACAGAAACGAAATGTGAGATGAGTAGATTTTAAGAGTATACTAACATTTTTCTGTAAGAATTTGAGATTGAGTTAATAACTTTCATTTTTTAATCATAAATTTGGTAACACGTTTTGGAATCCACAACTGGGCAAACCAGAATATCAAAAAATCGGTTAAATGCGGATACCATCTTGTTTTGTCTAATTACATGCATCTACTATTTGCATAATTTATATTTCAATTTTTTTTCAATCTGGGAAAGCAATGAGAAAGTACGAGAAGAAAAACACGGAGAAGCAGTCTTGGAATGAAGACGGTATGAGCCAGGCTATGGAGGAAGTTCTAGAAGGAATCATAGAGTATCCTAAAGCCACAATAGAAATCGATGTTCCTTAAGAGTGAAAAAGACTAAAAAGGGTATGCTCAACAGAGAGGATTTAGCACAAAACAGTACCAGGATGCTATAAGCCGCAGGAAAAAATAAGAAGAGAATTGGTCATGGAGTCATGTATGTTTAGAGTTACACTGAATTCTCCACGAAGTTTGACTTTTGAATTGGCAAACCTAATCTAACAAGGGCAAGAAGAAAACCGGCAAGACCTGATATTATGGCTTCTAAAGCCATGGGTTTTAAAAAGCCTGCCGTAAAAAACTATTTCTTGTTGCTTTTTAAGTATCTGAAAAATATAAAATAATTGTTGATCGGGTTTATAACGTTGACGAGACGGAGTGACAACAGTACCAAATAGCGTGCAAAACGGCAAGCGTGATGTTAAACTTCTCAAGAACGTGACGTTGCATTTTTATGCAAATGCAATTCCCTCATGTATCCATAGCACAGAAACCTTTGCAGTGACACCGAAACAAGTTATTCTGCCTTCTCATGCAGAGAGAAAATTTAATTCCAACGGCAGAAGAAAAGGTAAAACCACAATGTAGTATCAGTGTTAACAGTAGTTATCACTCTATAAAAAGGAACAATCTATCAGCGCAAATCGCAACAAAAAGCCGAATCTGAACTTGAATGAAGTTAAAACGGAGCGGCAAGATCAAATAAAAATGAAGAAAAAACACAATTAAACAAAAAATTAAAAAGGGTGAAATAACCAACAAACGAGGATGTCAGCTCGGAAGAAGAAGAAGAGAGCGTTGAAGCAGCTTGTCTATCTTATACCGAATTTTATTCAAAATCTAAGTTGAAAAATGTTGGGTAAAGTATCAACATCACCAAGCTTAGACAGAATGAGGGTTGATAATGAAGATGGGGAGTTTATATGCGACTTCTGCGTACAGAAAGCGCGTGTTTATTGTTTTTGTTACAAAAGTATGTTGCTTCGTTTGTTTCTTTAAGTTTTAAAAATAAATTCTTGGTTTTCGATACTGTTTTTCATTGTTTAATGAACAAAGTTTATGAAATTACCCGATTGTATTGTCAAAACGTGTTTAATTATTTTTTAAAAACGACCTTGATATAGTCTGTGGCAAACGTTATGAAGCCTATAAGAATATTAGTTGTCACATTGCCACGGACAAAACCCAGAAAGGAAGCCTTATGCCCGTGTAGATGAAATTGTTGTGCACGCAGCAGCTCGAACGCCGAAGATAGGATGGATTTACAGATAACTTACCCTGAAATTAGCTCAAAAAGCTCAATAAAGAAAACTTGGGTATTGCCCAAGGATGTCAAAAATCAGTAGGGGGCCAGATCAAATCAAGGACGTCACGTTCACAGATGTGATTCCGCATCAATTAACACCCTGTATATGTAGGAGAGACTATGATAGCAGTGGACGCTATAAGCAAAGACAGTACAATTACTCAAACTCAATGATGATGATGATGATGATGATGACGGATTTAGTGATACTGATGTCACTTCAGGACGCATAATTCTAAGGAACCTCACAGATAAAGGCTTAAAATGTGGGTATTGTCTTGTGTTTCGGGTTTTTCGTATAACTCTGAACTGTTCACTGGAAAACAAGGAAACACATGGCAAGATAACATGCCTGATCTAGGAGCAGCCTAAGTTCAGTAGTTCCAGGGAATGTTCATCTTAAATTTACTGTGATAATTACTTCGCATCAACCACACTGGCAGCGTATTTAAAAAAAAGAAAAATCCACTCATTTGCGACGGTTCGAACCAATCGCCTTCACAACTGTAAAAGTGTCAAGGGAAAAGAAAGAAAAGATAGGTAGAGCAAATAACAGTACAATTATAAAATTATAATAAAATTATAATAAAATAAGAAATTGATTTGTTCACGAACATTTATGTAAATTGTAAAATATCTTATACATTTTAAGTGTTAATTGGGCCTTTGCCACACTGTTGCGATATTTTATCGCGACGCTTCGGAAGCTGATTCTGCCTCCGCTTTCAAGCAGAGTCAACTTCCGAAACGGTGCGACAAAATATTGTAACAGAGTGTGGCAATAGCACTTCAAATGAGAATCCACACTTATCAACTTTTAGACAACTTCTTATACATTAGAGCACATAGAAATTGAAACTGCATTTACCTGCTTGACGCAAAATTTCTGCTTCTCATCCGTCACTTGCCCATCATAACTAAAACGTTGAAGTTTGTCGAATTTGTTGCTACGGTTTGATGGCGTGCCTGCATTGAAAAACAACTCACAATCAGTGACACACGACATCATCGGCACGTCGTAACAATAGTGGCTTTGATGTTCGTCGTTGTTTTCCAGCTATGAAGCGACTGATAATCTGTTACGATTACAAACCCGCTAGTAGTTAACGATAGCCAACACCAGCACCAGTCCGGTATAGCCAACGTTTTACCGGCATTCGGCCAACAGTGTAATAAGTATTTGCTAAGTAGGCAGTCTTTGCAGTCTTGCTTATTGTATTAAAATCTGTTATAACATAAAAATCAGTGGCACTGCAAAAAACTCAAAACCACCAAGCTTTTTCATTTCTGCGTCATGTACCAGTCCTTCCCCAACAGAAAAATTTTTACTCTTATCAACAAGTAGCATTGCTAAGAATTTGTTTATAATAATGTGATATATATCACCTTAAATAGGACTCGTAGTTACCTAACTTACTTAACACAATCGAATATAAAATATAGTATTACTTATTACGTTGTCTCAGTATTTTGGTCTGAGCAATCGCGTGTCAAAAGTTGTTTAATGATCATCTAAGAGCAAATACAACAAACTATGAATTATGGTAATTACAGTGAACTGATTTCCACATCGCATTCCTCGGGAAGCTTTATAGAAAGTTAATGGTAGTTGTTTTTCTATTTGTCTTTATTTCAGTAGGATGTCGTAAAACGCTAGAGCTAAATAAAAATAAAAGTGTGGAGATAGATTGATTTAATACAGCTACAAATCATGTACAAACAAGACCTATTGTGTATTGATTTTCATTTATCTCTCCAATATTGAAGCATTTGTTGTTCAGTAAATGTATTCAAGTTGTAGTTATTTTTTACATCAGTGTATACAAAATAGGTATAACCAACCATATTACATACATATATGAAATACTGAAATAGAATTTCAGCTAGAAAAATATTTATTATTTACATAAGGATAAAAAAACACTATTTTAGGTAACGATAATAAAAAACATCAACTCGTCTACCAAATGATACTTTTGTAAAAAAAATTTATTAACTCGACGTTTAAAATTCTTATCCTACATATTTAAAGCGTATAAAAAATAGCAATTAACTAGACTAGGTTTACGTTTACACAATAGTTGTTATACTATGTACATAATACATCATCGCACTTAAATACGAGTTCGTAGGTAACAACAAGACGCACCTGTATGGTATATATTATACATGTGCAAATGTATGTACTAAACCCTATCCTGAACACTCAAGATGTTTTACAGGATAAGTTTCACAACATGAAGGCTGATAAACCGGATGTAACTGATGTAAGCGAAAGCTGCAGCACTGTCGCTAGAAGCAGGTTTACATGATCTCGTTCAGCAGAGCTATAATATCCATCCCCTAGGAACAGCGAGTCTAGGAGGTTTTGAATCATGCAAAATAACATTGAATTTTAAAGAAACATAAACAGATGTTCAAACAAAGCTTACCTTTTCGCGACAGATCCGCTTGATACACACCTTTGAAAATAAATGTTAAGTTATATATTTTATTTATTTTAAAAAAAAACGAAATACTGTTTCACAATACACCGTTTGACTAATTATAATATTTGTAATCTAAAAATATAAAATAAACATAGCCATAATTACTGTAAATTAAATACACTAAATTGGAATAAGCAACTGAAACATCAACCATTATCAAAACTTTTTTTTGCTTGGGTATTAAGAAAAAGGAAAATAAAAATATTATATCTACTATACCCTCTTTTTGTTCTGATGTAAATATTGTGCAAATACCAATTTATTTTAGTAGATCGTGAAGAAGAGGATAACAAAACAATGCTGCTGAAAGTAAATACAAAAACGTGTAAGAAAACTAGTCAAGAACTAGAAAATCTCGTTGCAGCTACCAAAGTGAAACCGTGAAGATGAAAAAATTATGCATCATTTTGAAACAAAAACGCAGACGTAAGAATGACGACAGAATATAAGTAGTGACAAAATTCAAACTGGTAATTTTAGTTTGAAAAGTTAATAAGGAAATGCATTGAAAATATTAGGATTACATAAATAAAAACGTCTTCTCATAATAAATACTGACTGTTGACAAAGAAAACTTTTTTAGCTGATGAAACATTGAACCTTTTTACAAGCTAGGAGATAATAATTTTCCTTTCATGACCGCAGCGAATTTAAAATTTTTAACTTCTAACAACAGAAGTGTAAATTCCAACTAAGCCACCTTTCCAGTATTCTAGAAGAGAAGAAAAACCTGTTAGGTATTACGTGCTTAATGCTACTATACACTTTCTCAAAAATTAGAAGACGTGGACAGTTTCTTACTGTTTGTTGGTTTCTGCGTGACTACGGGATATAATCAAAAACGCTACTGGTACTCAACGTTAGAGTTTACCTTCTGATTTATAGTAGGAGGTTACAGATTTTTCTTGAAATGTTAAGATTCACATTGCTTTGAGTATTATGAATATGTTTGACTTTACTACTGTAACAGACACATCCATAGCATTTTATCTTCTTAGATTTGTTGTGATATTTCAAAAGATTAGGTCTTAATAAATAGCATTTAACTTATTAATTCCGTTCTCTAACAATTTATTTTAGCAAAGAAGCCTGACATATCACTAATAACTATAGTTTGTCTGGAGTCGGGCGGTTTAAAAGCAATTTCGGTTTGAAAATAAAGAAGCAGAAGTTAAACATAAGGGAAATACAAACTCACTAGGAGCATAGGGAATCGCATTGGTTAAACAGAGTATATTGGAGTCATCTGTAGTGGAAACGAGATACAAGCGAAATCACCAGCTCTTTCTTTCTAATTTCTAAGGCAGCGTGTTTTTATCTTTATTATTCTACCTCGTTTATTCTAAATGTTACTCCATTGTACTCTCTATAACCAATGCAATCCACTATGCGTCTAGTAGGCTTGTATTTCCCTGTATGTTCAACTTCTGCCTCTTTATTTTCAACCAAAATCAATTTAAATCGTCAGACTTTAGAAAATTTATAGCTGTTAGTGGTATGTCACGCTTCTTCGCGCCTCTACTGCTTGAAGGTAAAGAAACCTTAGTTTGAAAACCCCCATCCCTCAAATTTAGAGAGAGATATTGCAGCCTACCCAACCAAGGCTTGTTGCTTCCTTGCGTCGCATTCCTAATTTATGTTTTCCTTGTGAAAATCTCCAAAGCAAAGACAGTTTCTCCGAAAAAAACAATATTTCTTTTCGTTCTGTTTCATTATCTTTTAGTGCTTTCCATGCGAGTTTATTAGCGTTACGCACATCTTTTAGTGCAGTTTAGCTGTATCTAAAGAACCCATTGTAGAATATTTCCTTGATTTTAGAAACAGGAAATTTGAGCAAAAAAGCAAGCAGTATGATATTGACAAGCTCAAGATTCCAGAAAAGCGGGAAGAACTTGAAATTGAACTGAAAAATTTCTTCGAACTTCTAGAAGCCTCCCGAAACTCCTTGAAGAACAACTGGAAAAAAACTAAGGTCGTCTATTAGGGAACCACTGAGAGCATTCTTGGATTCAGAAGTCGTGGGAAAAGAGTGGCTATCAGACAGGACGTGGGAACTCATTGAGCAAAGAAAAGAGATAAAAGAGAGAATCAATAGTGGGAGGACGAGACATCAAACTGTGGAAGTGCAAACAGAATATTCAGCAAAGGCAAAGAAATGAAACGGAGTACAAGAAAAGACAAAAAAACTGGGTGGAATTCGCAATGAATATAATAAAGCTGCATACAAAGCGAAAAAGAGATTTAGTGCTAGTGGACCAGTGAGGGGCACAAACTGCAAGCTACTGACATTGGAGCAAGACTAGTTTTACAGATGGAAAGAACTCTTTGCTGGACCCCTTTACAGAGATACTGGTGGAGCAGCCAAAACTGTCTAGGGAATACAAAGTCCCAGCCTCCAACATTAAATGAAATTCAAACACCAGTAAAGAGAACTAAAAATGGAAACGTCCCACCCCAGGCGCAGATAACATTCCTTCTGGCATCCTAAAAGCAGAAATCAGTCTCCGCAGAACTGCCACTACCTCTATTTTAGAAGGTCTGAAAGAGGGAAAAATATCGGAAGAGTGTAAAGAGTAGAATTGCCAAAGAAAGGTAGTCTTACAGATTGAAATAACATCATTCCTCTCAAAGCTGCTTTACAAAATAATGTTAAAACAGATAGTTTTAGTAGTGGAGCAAATCTTATCAACATATTAAGAATAATAATTGAACAGAGTCTGGACTGGGGCAATCCTTTGTACGCTTTATCGATTATAAAAAGGCTGTTGACTCTGTTAAGCACATTTATATTTGAGATACTCTGTAGAGCGATGGGATTCCACAAAAGATTATAGACATAGTTGCAAGTTTCTATGAAGGCTATTAGTGCGAAATCGTATACAACGGGAAAAAATCCGAACCCATAAAGGTAACCACCGGAATCAAACAAGGTTGCATACTGTCATCTGCTCTTTTCAACCTTGTCATCGACAGAGTTATGAGATCAGCGTTAGGGAACAGGAAGAAGGGAATTCAATGGAGGTTAAGAAAGAGGTTGGAAGACCTGGACTTCGCAGATGACATTTGCCTGCTGAATCAATGTTTCCGAGATATGAAATCAAAAGTGGGAGGCCTCTGTAAAGAAGGCAAAAAGGCAGGTTTGAAAATCAACTCAAAATAGATAAAAGAGATAAAGATCAACGCACAGAACCCCAATCTATTAGCCCCAGCATGTGAGAAAATAGAACAGGTAGAAGAATTCATCTAGCTTGGGAGCATGGTCTGGATGACAGGTGGAACAAAAGAGGACGTAAAGGCCCGGATGCATAAAGCGGACGGCGCTTTTGTACAGTTCTACAAATTATAGAAAAATAAAAATCTCTCAAAAAAGTGAAACTAAGAATTTTTAATCCCAACGTTACATCTATTCTTCTGTATGGATGTGAGATATGGAAAATAAATATGACGATTAAAAAGCAGCTTCAGGTCTTTGTCTATCAATTTTTGAAGAGAACCATGGGAATGTTCTGACCAAAGAGAAAGACAAATGAGAAACTGTTGCAAAGAGCCGAATAAGAGCCAATTGGGAGGCAAGTAAACGAAAGATAGTGGGAATGGATAGGACACACTTTGCGGAAACCAGATTAAGAAATTGAAAAAGCTGCGCTAGATTGGAACCCATAGGGCAAAAGAGAAGTAGGGAGGCCAAGAAGGACATTTAGGAAAATCATTGAAAGGTAACAGAGTGTTGTGGGGAAGACATGAAGCGAAGCGAAGCTATTGTAGCGTTGATAAACTCTTACAAGGAACTCTGGAGGAAGTACACCAAATAAATAAATACTGAATACTTTAAGGTAATGTTCGGCTTACGACCGTGAGCGTTTACTATTTCATAAACTACCAAAAGAGGTATAGAAGATGACGACAAAACTTAACCATATAAAACGTTATGGTGATATTTTAACAAAAGCTTCGATGGGAATTTTCATCGGCTGCCCCTTTATACCAGAAGTATTATTTACAGAAAACCAGAGCAAAAGACTGTTTTATTAGAATTAGAAGCAGAAATGATGAAACTAAATTCTCACCTACAATAAATGGAATAATAAAATAAAATAAAATTTTTGTCTTAAGAATAATGCAACGGTTGTTAAACATCTAACAACAAGATTTCCCTAACAACATGGGTGGTATAAAAGATGGGACCCTAATGAACAAATAAGTACATTGTAAGATAGATTTAGAAAATATATGTAATAAATTATTGATTGTAGATAACACGTACTTGAAAAGGGAGCAATACTTCGAAGCGTTGGACAAATAAAAAAATAAAATTAATGACTTCATGGTAAACAATGAAAGCAGCAATTACACAAGTTACAATTGAGTATTAGCATTGGTTGCTGAAGCGGACCTTCACTTGTAAAGTTTGAAAGTCGCACGTTGATTGCCCGATAAATAAAAAAACTATTCTGATATAAATTTAGCTTATACCTAACTTGCCTGCAATTTTTGAAAAACTCAAACACAACAACTCGACGTGACGTTTACCTTTGGTTCCTCAAACTTGACATCAATTTATTTTATTCGAACAACAAAAGCAAAATCTTGTTTGGCTGTACAGTAATTCAATGTCTGTGATACATTGAACTCACTCATCTCCAATTACAAAACTATTTTTTAAATTTTTATTTTAATGTTTTCTAAGTAACATTCACTTTTGTTATAACGCGTCTTTTTAAAGTATGTGCCAGTTTTTTAAATGCACACCATAGCTGGTATACTTCGAGATCTGCAGTTTGTTTGTTTGTTATGCGCTCATTCTGGATAGGCAACAGATCGAACCCTGTATTTCAAATTGCAGAACCCTGTTCTAGCACTTTTACATCATCGGTAGTGTTTGTCAGTTTGAATCGGTTTTATTCTTCATATTAGGTACAAAATTAAAGCAAGATTTGGCAAGAGTGATGAAATCTGATAGTCATCAAATTTTGGATAGATCAGTTCAGACTTGTGCAGTATCATTTCACATTTAATTAACAAAACTGTTAGATCAGCAGGTTAAATATCAATACAGCTGCAATATTCAGTACTGCATAGTTCCCAAATAGCTAAAACAGTTTGCGTTTTTAGAAATGCAATAGAAAGTTTCGTTTGACAATGGGTAAGTGCAAACCAGGTGTTTATTGCTATCTTTAAAAAAAGTAAAAAAGGGTTTGTTGCTTCTCAATTGTCCTGAACGACATTGTTTTAGGATATGAGACCATGACCAGAACAAATGTCTTGAATGATTCAATTTACCAATATTTTAAATTTTTAAATTATTATTAAATCATTGTATTATCATAGTCACACTGAGAAACCAAAGAATGAACGTAAACAAAATTAAATTCTGCAGCGTTAAAGAATCACAGTTTATGATCAACGAATAAAGATGGGTGCATGAACGAGAAGCCGAGGCAACATACATAAATGAAAGACAAAAATGGACCTGAAACATGCACTGATGCAAGTGAAGACATTTAACCCAAAATTGCAGACTCACAAACTAAGGTTGAATAAAGTAGCTGAAAGCATGAAACCGAATAATAATTCCAAGACACTCAATTACTAAACTCCAGAACAGTACTATATAATAAATGCTAGTTGGGATAGTTAGCTAGGGAATACCGGAAATTTAGTGCATTCTCAGTTAGCTATCCGACTGTAATACAAACCAATAGAAATTTAAAATTAAATTTAAAAAAAATCGATAGCTGGCTCCTTTCTAAGATTTAGATATTATGATTTTTAAACTGAGTTCATTAACAAATTACTCTTTATGAACAATATATCTCTGTATATGAGAATGGGACTATTGCGTTTTTTGCATTCATGCCGAAATATTAAAGCAGCAACAGTTTCCATCAAAAGTAAAGTAGCTAGACAATAGGGTAGGTCGAAAAATTGTTTTTTTCTTTTAAAATTTCTAATAGTGCGCAAAGCGTGACCTGGCTATGGATTAATAACGTAAGTAGTATTTTTTTAATTTTTTTTATATGGTTACCCGCGCATTGAGTTTAAATATTCGAAAAACTTCCTTAAACTTACATTCCTTCTTGGATGTTTAGATCGTAAAATAAATAACGTACATTTCTTCTGAATACTCTAAATCATTTAAAACACAATTTTAAATCATATGTAGGCAAAAATATTACGCATGATACAGCGAGGGGTGCGGGGAAGAGTCGCAAAGTAATAGATCTCTGTCCGCTTAATGAGTTCAAGGTGAAAGATCGCTCGTATTATTCAGTTCAATTTGTTGTTTTTAATGGTAATATTTATTTAATTCGTTTCGCTATTTATCATGGAGATTCCAGATAATACCCAAAAAGTCACAAGTTACTGTTTTTTTTGGTGCTTCTGAAGAAATTAGTGAGATTGAACTACCCACGTACAAACAAGCCATGAAAAATATTGTCTTAAACTCGAGCACAACTGGAAAAAGAGTCAACTGTTAACGAAATTTCTGAAATCGTAACAAGAAAAATCGAAAGCTTGTGGGGAAAAGCTTCTATTGTATTGGTAAAAGCGTACCACACCAAGTGTAAAAATTTGATAAAATCTTCAGAGGAATAGATGCAAGAATTTTATAAAAGCTCTGAAAAACTGTTTGATTTGAGTTAATGTAAGTATAAAAGCTTTCAATTGTGTAGTAAGTCTAAAGATCAGAAGGTTCTAAAGGAAGAACAAGCTTTCTTAGTCGATCAGAGGTCCAACAGAAAAATGATTATGAGAAGTACTGATTTAACGGCAACTAGGAAATAGAGAAAACTAAAAGAGAAAAATGAAACTGAAAACGTACTTCAATTTTAAAAACCTGCGTGAAGAAAGTTTGTTTTACAAAAATTCCGAGTATGAAGGTAGCAAAGAAAAGGCTCTGCCCCAGTGTTCATCGGCACCGTAGTTACTAAAAAAACAAAATTCAGTTGCTTAAAAATTTGTCGAATGTTTATGACCGTTATGGAATATCAGACAGAGCTGCAGCTGCTGTCGCTTCTGCTTCAAGATGTTAAAAGCAGTGACGAAATAGCTGATAAGTCAAGATTACGACAGACCAGACAAACATTACGATTAGAAACTTTAATCGAGACTCAAGTCGGTGGTATTTCTGCTTTGTATTTTGATGGGCGAAAAGATAAGACTTTAAAAATTGTGACTAAAGGGAGAAATAAATACAGGTTAACAACTGTTGGAGAACATATTTCAATTCTCAAAAATACAGGCTCGATTTATGTCGGTTATGCCGTTTCAAGTCAAGCAACAGCCAAAGGATTAAAGTTTGCAATCCAAGCACATATCTGTACAGGATACAGTAGCTGTAGGTTGTGAAGGAACTGTGACAAACTCGGGCAAATATGGTGAAGCCATAGGACTATTAGAAAAATGTTTAAACAGACCTTTTCAATGGATTGTTTGCCTTTTACATATAATGAATTGCCCTTGAGACATTCAAAATTTGATGGTATCACGACAGGACCTACCACGTATTCTGGTGTTATTGGAAAGTTACTGGATAACTGTGAAAAGTGCCCTATTGTGTCGTTCGAAAAGATGGGGGTATATTATCAGATATTTCTGAAGTGAAAGATCTCAGCTCTGACCAACGTTACCTGTATGCTATTATATCAGCTGTTATAAGCGGCGACTGTCCTCCTGATTTGGTTAACTGTTCCCCAGGAAAAACGTTTTACGTCAGATGGCTGACAAAGGCCATCCGGATTATGCGGTTTTATATTTTAACTAACAAACCAATAAATAAACTGAAACAACTTGCTACGTTTGTAGTTAAGGTTTGATATTAAAGAGCACCCGTCGTACAAAGATGGGGGAGAGACATTTCTGGGAATTGAGCGTAATGCGTTCTTTGCTCACCCGGAGAAATTGCTATTGTCTATGGTATCTGATAGCCAGAAACATGTAAGAGAATTTGTTACTAAACGCATTTTGAAGGCATGGAAAACTGCAGATTCTGGACAGCTTTGGGTATTACAGGTGCCGAAGATTGATTTAAATGTCTCGCCTTATATAAGTTTGATTGACTGGCAACTACAATATTCTCTACAGCCAATACTTCGCGACGTTTCAAATGAAACTTTTCATTCTTTAGCGGAGTCAGGAGGCAATGATGAAGTTCTTTTTCTGCGACTTCCATGTCACACACAATAAAGGCAGTCACAGATCTCAAATTCTCAAAGTAGATGCGCGAGTAGAAGAAAATTATTTAGAAAGAATTTTTTCACTGGCTTTTAATTGCTAGGGGTGGGACACCATTTTATCGCTATTAAAAAGCTCCTGGTAAAACAATTGTTATACATGAGCGACCCTGCCTACTAGACAAATAAGCATCTGGGAAGGAATTTCATAAAAATGAATCAGTAAGATAGAATTATGGGACGCACGTATACAAATAATAGGAAACTTATTTCGGAATATAAATGCACATTAAAAAATCTAAGAACAAGCCTTATAGATAGAGTAGGTATTGTATAGAATTTAATTATGGGCACTGAATACAATTACAGAGCAAAACCTTGCAGTTGCAGTGAATTATTTAAGCAGACAGTGACATAATAAACCGTAAAGCAAAGCAGACACTGAATAGAGAAGAGTAGAAACGGAAATACTGTAGTCACTGTTCTGTTTACATGTATATATTATTTGAGCTGGCAACATGTAATGTTCTGAGTTGTTAGTACCACTATAAATGATAAATCTTTAAACCAACACCAATACTCTAATAAGATTTGCATGAAAGCTCTTGGCATCTAGTAATAATAATCGATTGTAAGGGTTTGCGTATTCAAGCACTGTATTTACTACTTTACACGCTACATTAGAATCTGATTAATCATTATAACGCCCAAAAATATAGACTACAGCCTTTCGCTTGCTTTTCTGATTAAAATAACAAATAGAATCGACACAGTATACATCGAATACCTTCATTAAATGGAAACGAACAATCCTGAAACTAAAATGAAAAATTTATAAATAAAAAAAACTAAATAAAAACCAATACCTATTCAGAAAAATGCTCACATTTATCTAAAACTTACCACTTTTAGTTATCTCGTTGCTAATGTTGAAATTCTGAATACCTGAAACAGAAATTTTCAAATTTGTTCGTCATTTATAGTTACCAATCGACGCCAAACGTTACATACGATAAATTTTTATGGTTCCTTCTGCTTCTCCCACGGTATTTTTCGAAATACACCGGTACGTTCCAAAATCAAACTTACTAATATTTGTGATAATAAGTTTCATTTCCACTCTGTAATTTATAGTCTCCACTGTTTCTGAACGAAACTTTTCATCTAAAATACAACGCTTGCTTTTGAAGTGCGTTTGTTAATTAATTTTAATTAGGGAAATAAAGTTCAAAAGCTCGGAAATAAATAGTATGTTTAATAAAAAAAAGAAAATTAAACCCCTATTCTAAACTAAAGGCTATCAAAGTAGTATCACAAAAATTAATTACGTACTTTGAGGCACAATCTCTCCGTTATCTTTGGTCCAGTAATTTATCGATCTGGGAAATGCTTCTGAATGACACTCGAGAACAACTCGAAGACCGTCGTAAGCTCCTAGTAGTTGGTTAGCAACATGAATACTGGGAGGAACTAGAACATAAAAGCGTACAATTAATTTTGCTTAAGTAGGTGTAAATTCAAGGCATACAATTAACTATTAACATTATACGTTTACTAACGGATGGCGGTACACCATTGGATGCAATACATAAGTAAGGCCCCATGTCTTTTCTATTTACACGATCTATAATTAGAATTGGTCCATCAGTACTTGACACTATAATTAAAGTTAAATTTTATATTAAAAAAGAATATTGGATTGAATTATTCAAATACTGACCCCTGTGCCCGTGGTGTAAGTGAAATTGTTCCCCACTTTCTCTTCTCCATATTATATGCGGCTTTGGATAGCCTTTAGCTTCACATCTTAACGTTACATTAGAACCTTCTGATACAACCATATCAGTACTTGTTGGGTAATCAAGGATATCAGGAGGCACTAGAAGTTGTTGTTACTATCATTATTATTATTGTAATTATTTAGAACGCTTGTTTTGTTATTACATGTATGAAAGCGGTTGTATTATTAGTATAGCACAGTGTAGTATAAAATATAAAGTTAAAATACACTCAAACCAACGTCGACGACTATGAATTATTTAATGTGTATTAATATAAGAAAGTATAAATTAAACAAAATAATTTTATAATTTCAGATCATTATTAGTTACACATACCTACCTATTCTGCATCATTAATTTTTTTTTCGTAGTTGACAACTTGTATAATTGTAAGACTAATAGTAGCTATTGTAATTAGCTGTAATGTAAGTATCTGATCAAGCATTGCCTGTTATATTTTCAGCGACTTAATGATGTTTCTTGCAGATGCTTTTCTGGTACGTTATTGCTTTTATAGGAAGAAAGTTCTTGTTCCGAAGTGTAGACGCGCAACCTTGGATTTTACAAAGAAGTGTTCTGGTACTTATATACGTAGTAGAAATAGAACGAAATTTCAGTAGCGCACCGGATTTAAATTTGAATTTTTCTTCATTACACCCTGTATATCTTGTTATAAAGTTGGATGAAACTGATGTTCTGTATGACAGAAGCGTTTACCTTGCTGAAGGATGCTAAGGGGTTCAGCACATAATTGAACTGAAATAAAAGGGATCCAGACATCTGACTAACTTAAAATCTTGCGCGGACTATTTTGTAATACATGACGAAGGTGGCAAGATACTTATATCTATTTTGGGTTGGTACATTCAAGATTCGAAATAGTCGAGAGAAAAGTAAAAATATTCCTAAGGAAAAATGATAATATAGAAGAAGCGATATTATCAATGATTAGTAATAAAACGTGTAGAAATTGGAATAGTCCGCCTCAGTGAAAACTAATTAATAATAGTAGTAGAAAATCGAAGTGAGAAAGAAGGTGGACAAGGCCTGAGAGTGAAAGTAGGATGTGGCAGTAAAAAGAAGGAAATTTCTACAGTTTTCAATAATGATAAAAAGGAAATACTTGAGACAGAAGAAACAGGAACAGAAACTCTTAAGCCACAGCCAGACAGCTCAGTCAATGTAGACGAATGTATTTGTGATGAATATTTATGCAAACTATGATCAACTACAACTATCGAATTTAGAACCATCTGAACGATTTGTCCAGTGTTAATGTAATTCATGAAAGCAAAAATTCTTTACTCAGAACTTTCCTTGACTCGTGTTCAAAGTACCGCCTCCAAAGCAAACTAGGAATTAACTAACAATCGTCTACATTTGTCGAGCAGTCCGACTGGGGTTTTAGCCTAAGAATTTTAGGTTTAGACCTTATTAATTATTGCAGGGCTGAAAGTTTGCATAACAGTCCTATTTGATGTTTTTAACAACCTACTAAGTCCCTAACTTTCCCACGTCAGCTTCCTAGTATTTAAGGCGTGAAATCTTAGAAAAGCACAATTAATGCCCACATAGTGTTCAACTGTCGTAACTTTGAGAATTAGCTGACTACACATTATGGCATTCGGTTTAACATGAAGCGTTAAACGCCCGAAAAGTTTATAAAAAGCGAGTCTTCGAACACATAAATAAAACTTAACTTTATCTATAGCGTGAATTATTTGTATTTCTGTAAAACAAAATGCTACAGCTTGAGTAATCAGAGTTTACAATACATAAGAGAATTATTTAATTAGATTGTTTTCTTTATCAAGTTTATCAGTTTCGATCACAATGCTTGCGTTTGCATTTGACACCTTACAGTGTGCCTTACGGGTTAAAAAAGTAAGAGCAGGGCATCTGGGTAACTTCTCTAGCTCCAGTCCTCTGGATTAAGGTTGACGTTGAGTTACTGCTAGACCTGTATAGAGACAGATATGTATATATAAGTCGAGTACTAAAAACAATTCTGTGGCAACAGTGACGTAATATTAGTCTTAATCTCCTTATTCAGTCATATACCTGAAAGGGATGTTGCTCACAAGCCGCATTTAATGGTGGGATAGTCGCTGCTTTGCTATTACCCAAGTGTAGTCGTAGGTAGTTTAAGCTGTCCGTTTCAGTGAAAGCTACAATAAACTTTTTTTCCCACTATATCAATATTATGCTTCTTTGTAGATGTGGAGTTCTTAAAAACGTCGAGGACAATGGGGTTGTTTCCTAAAATAGATTTATTGAGATCTAAACACATATTATCATTGTAGACAGGATATATAGTTAATATCCATTAACAGTTCTTTCCGTAATATGATAATTAAAGAGTTATAAGGTAATAAAATAATTTTTCTTCACTAGTGACGTCACAGTTCGTCGGTAGACGATCTTACAAATAGTAGAGCTGACAACGTCGCAATCACGTTGTTGTGTCTTTGCTGTCATTCTTTAGTTGTCGGGTTTCTCCGCTTTGTCGATTTCAACCAAAGATATTATAAACATCTGTATTTTTTACGTCTGTTATTCCAATGTTCAAACACGTAAAAAATCACACAAAAAATATTTACAAACAACCAAGATAATACCGCATAACCTCAACAATTCGAAAATTCAAACTTCTAAGCGTCTTCTATGATAAGATTCTAATTATTCTAACCATCCCCATTTGTAGATCAAACTTTCTTTTGAGTAATCTCCACGCGCTGTGCTTCCCCAGCCGGTACAAAGCACATGTAATGCCGCAGCCGGTAATGGCATGGAAAAAGAGAAAGCAGTTGCTTAAACTGTCAGAACAGCCCAAATCTGCTTGATGTTAAGAATCTTCAACTTAAAATTCAACATCTGTGTGGAACTGTTATCTTTTGCACGCGCAAGAAGCTTGGTAATAATGCTGATGTCCAAAGCGACTACGGACTCCTCTATTTCCAGAACTGTTCTGACGATTAAGAAAGGAAATAGACAGACAACCGTTTACAAATCGTCTCTTTTTTGTCGAATGACTCAAGAAGTCTGACGTTTTTCCAGAATCCTAGTCGACGACGTCCACATCGAAGCTCGGTTCTGTTAATTTAGATTTCTAGCGGACTTTGTCTCGTATCCGTTGAATACCACAATGAGAGAAGAGCCAAATTGTTTACGAATGTGCTGGATGTATTCATTGGATATTTGTTCAAAAGGGACCAGATACGGCCGACCGAACGCCTGTAGGTGGTAACCATCAAGAAAATGCCTTTGGATTGTTTATGCGTCAAAAATTCGTCAAAGAAAGCAGGTGACCTAGCGGATAGCTGGAACTGTAGCTTTGCTTTCTTATCTTAATATGTATATGAAAATTCTTGCCTGACGCGCCATCCCCCGCAGTACTATCAGAGTCTTCTACAACGAATGCGCGGAATCATTTTATTGCTTGTAGCTTCGCTTATTTCATGTCATATTCATGTTTTCAAATAGCAAAGCATGCAGGCTGTCAGAAAGAAAAAGGTGCAAACCTGTTTTTAAATCTCGCGGGCTTTTGATACCTCCTGCTAAAGTACAGAGCTCAGAATTATAGAGCAATTTTTTTTCTTTTATTTGAACACACACATGTAAGTATTTTAGAGTTAACTGCTTGATTATATTTTTTCATAAAACAGATAAGGAAGAGTTGGAACCTTCCATTATGTTGTTGAGAACTTCAACTAGGACCGTTGCTCAAAATTACAGCTTTACAATAACTAATTGCGGGTTTTGGAACCTTTTGCTCTAAAATTCGTGGACTATCTGCGTGGAATACGAGTTTGAGCATTGTTTATTTGCAGTGCCAAAATTAGTTTGGAATACAGTATTCTTACCAATAACGTTCTATAATGCCATATTCAGAGGCAAATAAAAGTATTTTTATTAACTGGGGAAT
This sequence comes from Ignelater luminosus, assembly GCA_011009095.1. Classification (NCBI taxonomy): domain Eukaryota; kingdom Metazoa; phylum Arthropoda; class Insecta; order Coleoptera; family Elateridae; genus Ignelater; species Ignelater luminosus. Next base: position 15,356 of record VTPC01090854.1, on the reverse strand, counting down.
CCAAACCGGGAGCACACAACCGTGAGCAAAAAATTATTAATGAAGAAGAAAAATGTTTTGCTGAAGTTGTGTTGAAATAAAGATAAATGATGTGCAAAGAATCTAAAACTCGAGAGGTATCATTAAGAGCCAAGAGTAAGCACAGCTTTCGACTAAGTGGATTAGCAAATGAAAACAATAATTGTTTAGTAGGCCATTGCCTATGTTGAATTTAATATAATAGTATTAGTTAAGGTAGTAAAAGGCGTGAGTCTCGAATCAAAATCTTTAATATTTCAGATGGTATGCAGATAAATATGCAAGAGATGATGTTTGATTTCTCACAGAAACATATATTAATACCTTCAACTTCATTGTGTCGTAATAACAGATCTCAAGTTGTTGATTGTTGACATTTTACTGATTTTATGTTTTATGTTCCGCCTTTTGGGTTTTGTAGATTGGTAAAAAGCTTTATTAGAGAACACAATGTAGACGATTTGTGTTGATTTATCTTGCTGTGGGTTTTGAAAGTTTATGGAGAATAGACTAATTGAGTTTTGGAAATGGGAATTTTTACTAAAAGTCTCGGGAGCTTTGAATGTAACCCAAAGTATTATCGCTATCGGAGATTCTTCTGTACCTCAAAATGTTCCGCAGTAGTTTCAAACGCTTTTAGGATTTATATTATTGATGGGTTTTTATGGAGACTACTATGTAAACTTAACGATACCGTAGATGCGGTTTTCAAGAAAATATCAAGTATGGAAATGAGGAGCCAAAGGAACAGAAGCTTTCAAGAAAATAAAAAACGCTTTGATAGTAGTTCCGGTGTTGAAATATTAGAAAATTCTAGTAAAACGTTTTTCATTAATAACTGACGCATCAGGGTTTGCCTTAGATGCTATCTTCTTTCAGTTAGACGAACTTACTCGAGATTGTTTATTGCATTTACAAGCTGAACTATACAAAATGCAAAATTACCTTATGTAAGGACCTAAACGGAAACAGCAACGCTCATCATTGCGTAAGTAGCAAACCTTGGAACGCGATTTTGTTATTATTACCGACAACAACTCCGTTTTATTTATTTCATCGCATTTGTTACTTTCAGCATAGTTGATGCGATGGATTATTTACTTACGATAGTATAGATTTTAAAGAACTCCGAAGATGTTGTCGAAGTCTTCAAAGAAAAAATCTGACCAATGAATTCAGTATTCTGGAAGATCGGATAATATCGGTTTCGTTAATGAAAAGGTTCAAGTTAGTAGCTGAAATAATTTTTGCGAACACACTGCAGCTGGCAGCTGCTCAAGTAGCTCACAGTCTTTATAATAAAATCTTTCAAGGATTCGATAACCTGAAAGAATTATTGTTTCGACGGACGCTTAGAAAGACAGTTCAGGCAGTACATTTTAAGATTTTGCGTTAAATCGAAAGACACTTACCGATATCAATATTAATGAATTTGAGCAGCAGTATGTGAACTTAAAGTCTACAACAAATAGGTCTTGTTGGTTTTTCCATAAATATTTCTTAAACTATAAAATTTGTAACAATTAATAGGAAGTATACAAAGAGTAATAGCGACAGTTAATGTACCTATCCACGCTTTTGCCGCTGTGTGGTTTGAGTGTATTGCACAAATTATAGTACGTAATGATGTAATATATTTAAATTTTTCTTTTTTTTTAAATATTAGAAACTTTCAAATTTCATAAATAATTTTATCGACAGAAAATTACTTAGGTAAAGGCATCACCAAAACCAATTTAAATTTTCGCTCTCAATAATCATATAACTGTAATTATTATGCGTACCTGCAAAATTCTAATTTGCTAAAGTAAACATACCAACAACATCCAGATACCCCACTTGACTCTTCATAGGGTCGGTGTTTATTTGGCACATATACCATCCACGATCATATTCGTGTACATCACGAATATGTAAGTACCAAGTTCGATTCTCGCTGTGCGTTATAGCAAAGCGACTGCTCTTCGTGATTAAGTGATTATGGATCGTCAATATTGTCTGTGTATCCACTCGAAGCCATGCCACCTAAACAGATTACATACAAAATTACCTACATAGCTTGTCTAAAGGCTGTTAAAGAAACAAAACTCTCTACACTTGCACGCAAAAATATAATTTTTGATCTTTGGGGTACATAATATTTGCAGCAACATTTATTTTTATGTTTTGTATTATAGTCTGATAGGAGTGGTTGTAACTATCGGTCTTTTCTGAATATCAGCATTTAATGATCTGTTTTGGCGTGTGCAGATTGCGAGGGAGAATGATGGTTGAGGGAGGATATTGCAATAAGTGTGTGACATTTAGGGTGCTGATGAAATTTTTGACATTTTAGAATGCGAATATATATGATGGCACTATAAATCTCTGTGAATGTTAAATATCACTGTTCCTAAATAGTAGTAGTGGTATATCAACCCTAGAATTTAATTCAATTTTAAGAAGAGGATATGATTTTATGCGTTATCTTAGTGGTATCATCTGTGAAAAATTGTTAAATGATGTAAATAGAAAAAAGGGATCTCGGAATTATTATTTCCAATAATGCAGTTTGTTTCAAACATTATAAAATATTCATTTCTAGAGAAGTACTTCATTACGAGAAATACAACGAAAGAAATGCGCTCTTCTGTTTAAACCTTTGATTCTCCATCTGAGTTACTCGTAATTAAATTTCAAAATTAAATAGTCAAATAAACACAGAATTACCTGTAATGAAACAATGCCTTTGTAGAAAATATTCTGAGTTAATAAGTGGAATCACTGAACTAAAAATTTATGAACAGCAATGAAATTAATAAACGAAACTGGAACAACTAGCAAACGAGTTGTAAACGTCAGAAAAATATAATTTGCACGTAACTGCACATTTTAAAAAGGATTTTACTTTCTCTGACAATCATTTCTTTGTGCTTGTAATAATACAGGAGTTCGCAAGGTTTAATAATGTTACGTATAGTATGTAAGGACAGTATCACTAAATTATTTAAATAATAACATCTACTTAAAAAATAAAAATTCAACTCATTCCGGTAACAACAATCAAAGTAAATAAGTGAAGTTAATTTATATCTTGTTCTCAAAGCCAATAGAAAATGACGTAGACGAGTAGCACGTCAAATAATTTAAGTAAAACTGTTTAAAAAATGTCTTAAAACAAATATTCAGTTTATTGATTAAGAGTTGTTGAGGAAACTTAGAGGAGAGGGTATAATAAATGTTAGGTTATTTCCAGTCATTATTCAAAGTTAAGACGCCAAGAGTCTGCGGTAAACCTTTGGCTGTCTTATGTAGAGGTAAGACTATTACCAGAAATGCATTTTATGTTTGATCAACAATTTTTAAAGTTACAGCTTCTGGATCTTGTGTCATATTCAAAAAGAAAAAAAATAAATCTAAAAGTGCTAAGTACTTTCTGCTAAACGGTTTGTACATAGAAATCGTACGTTTTTGTTTCATTGGTCAACCATCATGTAACTGCAGTAATATTACTTTATTCTAAAAGAACGAATGAAATATTTAAATTTCTTATATTCTACCTTAACATGTTATAGTCTGAACTCAAAAATTGTGGTTTCGTCATTTAGTATTGCTCAGAAAGATTCAGTTTATTAATTTTTCGTCACAATCTCTAACGAAAACTGCATATTACTTGCAGCAAACTTCGCAAGCAATGTTTGTAATGAATTTGTGATTAACCATCACTTTTAGTATGTCCACGTTCTCAAGTTGTCGAAATGAATTTTGTGTTTAAAGAACTTATATGATATAAAATTTGAAAAACTTAGTAAGGCCTGTGGTTACTTGTAGAAAGTTTTTATGGCTGGTTGTGCTCCTATTTGGTTGAAACTGTAACTAAACTTATAACTACTCGCTGCTGTTTCTTCATCAGTACTGAAGAAGTTATGTCTGGTGATATCCAACTATGATCTTTTTGCAATAATTCTAACCTTTCATTGATTAGTCTTTCACCGTGAAATTTGCAAAATTCTTTGCTTGATGTGAGACAATTTGGAAAATTTTTCAAAGAAATTTAAATTCTAAATTGGTTGAACCTGTTTCAGTTGAATGCAAGATGTCGCTGCCTTCAAAGATTTGGCATGAAGAGGGGACTAAAGAAATGCTTTTGAGATATAAAATGGCCAAAACTGTATAACATTTTAAAAATTTGAGTAAGGTTATCGTTTCCAATGATTTTTACTCTTTCGAAAAATCTGGTGCTCAATAACAGAAAGTCAAATCCAGACATCTTTTTTTATTAGCTCCTTTTTTTATAGAAAACTAAAAAAGCCTCTGACTCTATAGGATTTCCATGTAATTAAAGACCTGCAAATTCATGCTAAACCGAAATGTTCTTGAAGCGTTTGATATCTCTTCGAGACCAGTGCTGAGCGCTTCTGTCGTATTGAAACTAAAATCTTTGGCTGCTCGTTTAAAAGCCAAATTTAAGTAGTTGGTCTTTTTATTCTAGCTGTAGGGATAAAGAAAAGTCAGGAATTCAGTAACTTGCTTCGAATTTTTATATTTGTAATCTAACATAAACGTGAATACGATTTTGCTATTTAGGCATACCAAATCTATTCCCATTTACACTTTTTGTACAGCGGCAGTTGCACAGTGAAGCTGCAAATCTACACATCTCGAATCGTTAGCTCTTCTACCATCGAATTTCTGCTGTAAATTCATGCAGAGATCTTTCGTTGTTATTCAACTGCAGTGGAAAACAACTGATTCCTTTTATAAGAAGACAAAGCTCAAAGAGAGACACTTCCAGCAACTTCCATCTCTGTATCCGTTGAGTAAATTATTTGTGCATGTACTTGTGTGATTCGTTCAAATTTACCTTCCTTTGTAAGATAGAATTGTACACAAAACCTATTAAAATATGCTATTTGACAGTTTTCTTTTCTGTAATGATGTACTAGGGTCTTCTCTAATTAGTAACCAACAGTAATCACCCAACATGTTCAAATTCCATCTTTCCTGGTACCGGTTTTCCAACGTTGAAAGGTCTTGATAGAAACGCTCTTCATGCTCATCACTTACAGCTCCCAAATTGTCTGGGAAAAAATCCAAATGGGAATGTAAATAAATCATCTTTAGCGACATATTACATCTCATTTTACGGTAAGCTGTCAACATTTTGTCGACGAGGTTTTTCAAATTTTCCGCTTTGTTGTTGCCCAAAAACCCCTTTACGACAGATTGAGACAATTCCACACCACCTTTTCTTTTCCTTGTAGAACTGCAGCAAAACCGCTGTCATTCATTAATTACCGAATTTGGGGACCCGCAAATACGCCCTCCTTTATCTTAGCTTCGCTGATTTTTGGAAATTTTTCTTTTATGTACTGAAAACCTCTTCCGCCGCGGTCCATACCTTTTACAAGATTTTTTATCAGCCCTAAGCTTATATGCAAAAAGGACAAATAAATATTGTTTCTATCCACAAGGCTTTCATGTAAAACAGCCTTTTCTCCCACAACTATCTGCCTACTTAGCCAACTTTTCACAACATAATGCTGCGATTTAGCACAACTGTCCCACTCGCACAAAAAGCAACGGATTTTGTACATTCCAGTTGCATTCCTAATAACAAAGATATAACTTGCAAATCACTACAGATTTTCTACTCGTATCGTTTATAGTCTACGCTCGTTAAAAGGCATTTCATAGATTCATAAGATTCCTTTAGGTAAACTAAATATGCAATGGAAACTGAAGGCAATGCATTGCCATTGTGCAATAGAACTGCTTTCAAACTAAATTTAGATGCATCAATGAACAGTCGCCATTCTTCTGATTTGTGTTTACGTCCAAGGGTTTCCATCAAACCGTCAACATCACTGCAGTGGGTAAGATTGTCGTCCATAGAATAAAACTCTTTTTGCAGTTACTGAAATGACTAATTTTGGTACTGTATTCCAATACATTCCAGCTTTTCAATCGAGAGGCAAGCAACCCGGCTTTACTTTTGTTTAAGTTGAAATCATGAACTATGTAAATCCTTTAGTTGTGCCGGTATGATCAAATGTGGCTCAGTGGGATTTGGAGGAATAAACTCTGGATCATTGCTAGAAATAATGTCGACATGTTTTTCATCATCTGATCCTTCATATGTTTCTGGTGGCACAAGAACTGGAATATCAGTACAATGGCTAACGCCGATGTTAAATTAGGATACACAACAAATTTTTTATTTTTTTGCAAAAGTAGCAATCGGTTAGATGATCCTTTTGTTCCCTCCATATCATAGGTACTGCGAGAGGCATATATACACGGGAACCTTTCATCCACTGTCGAAGGTGATTTGCACAAGAAACACAAGTAATATGTGGTGTCCATTGTTTATCTCGATTTCCAGCTTGACATCCAAAGTACAGCCGATTTTATATAATAAAGATACACATTTTCATGTCAGTGTCAATTCATGTTAGTTTAATTACCAGTTTTTTTAGACCGTAACCGTATAATTTAAGATGTCTTATCTTAGGAGATCATCTCTTTCAATTATGTCTGCTTTTAACGGTTTTCTTTGTAAGTTTTCCATGTTTTCCTGTTGCTGTTCCTGTCTGCTCGTTTTCAGCATTCTTTTTGTCTTTTTGTCACCCAATGGATTAGAATCACTTTCTAAGACACTTTTACTATTGGCTAGAATTCGGATAGGTAAATGTTGGAATTTCTGCTTCTCTGAAGCTGAGAATTTAGAAACTGTCCAGTTTCTCTCAATCCCTGAAAGTGATAGTTACATTATTGGATGTTGGATGATTCACGACGGTTGCCCTTAGCCGAAGTAGTAATGGTTGGCAGTAATGAGATAGTGTTGAATCGAATTGTGATGGAGTTAACTGTGCTACCCTGGACTGGACGCAGTGGATGTTGAATTGGAGGCAAGAGGTGTTTCTGGCTTTGGTGGTTGCCCTTCGAGAGTGTCAAACGCTTGTCTTGATTTTGGTGTTGGTGGTGATAGTTGTGGCCGTTGTAAGATTGTAAGATTGATAACTCGCTGTTGTTATTGCTGCGGTTGCTGACGGCTAAGTGGTTGGAGATGATGGTTATTGCTGATAACTGGAAAGAAAAGATGGGTATGATTTCGTATGGAGTAGTTGTTGTGGAAGGTGAGATTGAAGTAAACGGTTTCCTTTAAGACCACAAACCCTGCAGTTTGCACTGCGTAGGGTTTAGAGCAAGACTTAAGGAAGGGAATGCTGGCTGGCAGACCGATAAAATGTGGTTGAGAAAGTGGAGGTTGTGAAGTGGAGGAGCCTGCCTACGTGTCTCAAAATACGTAGGAAATCGGACAGATGGAGCGGTAGGGGTTTGCAATCAGGGAACCTGTAACCGCAATTTTAGCAAATGGAGAATTTTGTTATTCTGGACCTGTTTTGTTCTGTAAAACCCCGCTAACCGATTAATTTTTTGAGTTTTTCTTAGAGTGGGTATCCCATCAAGTTCTAAGTCAGGACTTGCATGTGAGGTTGTATACTAGGTTTTCCTGGATTGTAAGAGGTGATATCTACCTTATTTATTTATTATCTAGTACAGTGAGTTATCGAGGATGTGTTCGTGCCATTGTGTTAATGCTTTGTGCCATGTCTGAATCACGTTTGCTATTTTTTTAGATGAATAATTCCAGCAATTTGTTTTTCTTTGTTAGATATTTCTTTTCTTTAGAAGCCTCAACAATTTTAGGGGTAAGTTGTTCAAAATTTTCCTTTTTACTGGAGAGATAATTAGTGATTTCTATTCTGTGGGTTTAGCTTTCATCTTCGTATGAAAAAAATGTCATCTTCTGTTTACGAGACCATGTCGGTGACAGAGACCAAAGATTTGCTTGACTTGCCAGCTTGATGGCATAATTCTCCGGCAAAAGCTCCTCTTTGTTTAAACTGTAGCATTTTGTTTACAGCCAATTTTTTAATTTCAATTAACTTGTTTTTAACTATAACTCTGTTTGATAATATAATCAAACTATTGTCTTGTATTTAAAATAACTTGCTAGACACATTTATTTTGCCTTAGAATTAATAACATTCAGGACAGTTTTAACCTTTACCTCTTTGACTATCCTGAATTTTTTCTTGAATATTCTTTATCTTTATCTTACATTGTGTTGGAAGTACCTAGTATAGTAATTATAACCTACTGTATTATATTTGGGTTTATTTTTTGATTTTTATGTTTGGGGGGGAAGCTGTCAGCCCGTTGTTAGATTATTGTTGGAGTAATTGTTTAGGTCTTTTATGTCTATGTCGGATGTTGTGGTCATAATGTCCAAGAGTATTGATTAGAGGGTTAGAAGACGTCGGGGTGTTGAGATATAGTTTTTCTGCCGTGGATGTGATGAATTGTTTTATAGTTTGGAGGTCTGCGTCTCTGTGTAGGTCGAAGTTGCGGATATACCAGGGGCCGTTAAAGACCATTCTGAGAATTTTGTTTTGGATAACTTGTAGTTATAGTTGTAGGTGGGTCTTGGCTGCATAACCCCAGGTGGAGGAAGCGTACGTAAGTATTGGTCTTATAATGATTTTATAAAGGAGTAGTTTATTGGTCGGGTTCAGAAAACTGCGTCTATTGAGGATTGCGATGGTGGCGTTTGCTTTTCTGAAGCAGGAGTCCGTGTGGTCTTTCCAGGTAAGTCTTTTGTCTAGGGCCACTCCGAGGTGTTTGACTTGTTGCTTCCAGGGGATAGGTCTTGTGAAGATAATGGCTGCGCTTTTTTCTGCATTTATAGAACCAGTCTCTCGTTGTGTCGGCGGCCTCTTATAGACGTCGGGCGAGCATTTGGAGATCCCTGGATGGGGTCCGAATGGCCGTATAATCAGCGTAAAGTGCTAAGTAGGTACCTTCGGGTGTTGGAAGGTCTGATACAAAGATGGAATATAAGGCGGGAGAAAGTAATGAGCCTTGCGGGACTCCGGTTGTGATGCGTCTTTCTGCAGATCGAACATTTTCGAATTTGACTTTGAAAGAGCGATGTTGAAGAAATGAGGCAATGAGTTTGGCAAGTTTGCAGTTGATGCGGGCTGGAACATTTTATATAACAGGCCAGAGTGCCAGACTTTATCAAACGCCTTAGAGACGTCAAGGAATATGGATCCTGAGTGGTCCCGATTGTTGAAGCCTTCTGTTATATTTTCAACCAATCCGAGGATTTGGTGGGTAGTCGCATGGCCGCTTTAAAATCCAAACTGTTCGTTTTGTATTAGTTGTCGGTCGTCAGTTTCTTGTCTGAGTCTGTGAAGTATGACGCCTTCCATTATTTTGCCTAGTGTAGGTAGTAGACTTATTGGTCGGTAGTTCTGTGGGAAGAGGAGGTCTTGGCCAGTCTTGTCGATTACTATAAGTCGGAGTCGCAGGATGGCATTGATGATGTTAACTAGTGGGACGATTATTTTTTGTGGGAGTCGTTTTAAAGCGGAGTTGGGAATATTTCTACAATATTAATATTAAATGAAATCATTAAGGAGTAAAAGTAAAAGAATTAAGACTGTTTCACTTTCCTTGCATTCGCACATTTCTCTTGCGTTCCAGTTTAGGGTGGATTTTCATTCTAGTGGACACATTGGCACACCCCCTTAAAACACTTTTTTTGTATTTTTCTTGCAATTTTATGATTAATAAATTTCTAGTATATTTAACATCTCAGTTTATTAATTTACAGTTTATTCAAAATTTAAGTATATATTGATAGATATTACACAGGAATTATTTCTTTACTTTAACTTTCACTACAAATATTGTGTCTCTCAAAGACTCTACGTCAGTTTTTTGACTAACTATTTAACTTTGATGATTTTTTTGTGAAACAGTTCTTTCCATTTGCTCACGATGTTTATATTTTAAAATTTAATTGCGGCACTTAAATATAATCTTTTTTTAAGTTTGAAATAATATCTATTAGCACAATGTTTGAATTTTGACTTGTGATTATCTTTTGGTTTGTTTTGTTTCATGACTGTGCTTTTTTATTGTGGTTATAACTACTCACCTACGCTCAGGGCCACCTCTGAGTTTAGCTGGGTAAGAGAGTAAGAGACTGTTTGGTGTAAGTACTTATTAACGCGAGGTTACTTTATAAGTTTAACCAGATCCATAAAAAAATTTAAAAACTGAAAAACAAATGGAAGGATAAAGGAAAGAAGATATTAAAGTAAAAATAAAAAAGGGACACTGTGCTCCTAGCAAAAATAAAAAGAGAAGATGGTAGAAAAACCCAAAAAGACACATAAGAACAATTATTCTAAAAGAAACCTCTAGCGCATCAAGAAAGCACATTTTTCAGGTTTGAAGCAAGCGTTAGCCATAACATGTTTAAAATGGCAAAAAGACCATTATGGAATATCAGTGAAGTTCAAAAAGTAGTGAAGACCAGAGAAGATAATAATGCTAACGCCCTGGTATCCTCTATAAGTCCCTATTCATGTCTTGTGTTGGTGAATCAGATTAACCACCGCGATATTAAAGACTGTACCTGATAAAATTTGGCCACTTTCAAATGGTTACATAAAGAATAAAAAATAAGTCAAACTAAGCCACTTTCTTTTGAAATCACCCATGTCTTTCGCTTCATTTTTACTGTAATTTAACTGACGTTTTACCAGTGCTCAATATTTCATGGCAGATTTTTCATGATGTCAAGAAGCTAGATCTGGACAAAATGCTTCAGACACTGTATGATTTTTTATAAATAGCAAAAGACGTTTTGTAAGACACTCCTTCCCATAAATTTCTTGGTTTATTATCCCCATTGTAATGAAACTTTAACTTCTTCGTCCGCAAGAACAGATGACTTGCCAGACTAAAAACGTTTTTGGAAATTTTGACAATTTTTTCTTCTTAAACGTATCTGGAACATTTGTTTTGTCTAGTGCTGTATAAGCTTTTTTATTTCATATTGCTAGTAAGTGTATGCCTTACCTTGATGAATTTACATGAATGGACAGACTATCTGTAAAAAGCTACAATGCTGTATTAGCAAATAGAAACGCAAAATTTTAATTTATTACATAGAAAATATTTTTTTCTTCAATAAATAATTCAATTCATAAGCATTCCGCTTCTACAGCTTACCAACCAATCAGGTAATTAATCCTAGTTGTCAGGATTATCTACGAGTACGTAATTAGGTATCTATTTATCTCAACTGACCCTAATTGCCTTGTAGTAATCTCGTTTCAATGTTTGCTGCATAACGTGCATCCAGTTCTATTAACAGCTTGTAGTCCGTTCTAATGAATGAGCTCCGGTTCATGCTTCCTTCTCAAACACAAAGTATGGCTGGGACAATATTCTACTAGAATTTCCATTAATTAAACTTCTATAATACAAGTAGATATCATTTATTAGCTATTAAATTAAACGCAGCATTGCTTGTTCTGTTAATTAATAAAAACGCTTTACTTAATTTATCTTATATAGAACCCAACAAGGTAATCAAATTTCAATGTGAAAGGTCAAGGATTTAAGCATCTAATATTGTATTTGATATATCAAGTACTTAATAATCAAATACTTATTGTTATTTATTAAAAATGGATTTCTCTTTTCAGGTATTTTCTTACTCAGACTATTAAAATGATTATATTAGATTTTTGAACGATTAATATTTTGTTTTTCAGTTTTTGTGCGTTTTTGTGGTAACATAAAGAGAAATCAAATTTTTTTGTACTTAGCTAACGCATTCATATCATGCAAATTCCTTCTCATATCGCATTTGTACAATAAGTGGCTTTTTGTTTCCACTTGAATGCATACATGCGATGTACATGTACTGTGGCTCTTTTTATATTTACTAATCTAGGCATTCTTTTCAGTACATTTGATTAAATCTTTACTGTGCTCATCTGATATGCTATAATCAAACTCTGCAAAGTTGCTGACTTTATAAAGTCTCTTAGAAGGTTTGCATGGAACTGGTTCATCAGGGTCTAAACTGACAAAAATTTGAATTTCAGCATTACCTATGACTCTTCTGGAAAGGTTCAGTACTTAAGGTTTGTACCCGTACCTTTCTATAATGAGTCAACTTCTAGTTCACTAACAGATCCGTCACTGTAAAACTGTCCAATGTCCATATTATTTTTCATAGAACATCTACATCATTTCTGTTCCTACCGATTTGTCAAAAACAAAACTACCCAATTCAGTCATTATAGGTTTATTCAGCTGGAAACGCAATAAACTGCCAAAGAATTGCAAGAGAAAATCACTAAACAAAAACGTTACTGAATTGGTAGGCAGTGAAAACAATATAATTGGATTAAGTTTTTCAAGGATTATTGAACGGTATACGGTAGGAACGTCATCTTTTTGTGTAAATTATGTGTTTTTTTTAAATAAAATTTCTTTTTGAATTCTCAAATGTAAATTATTATTTGCATTAGAACGGAAAACGTTACGGGAATAACTAATTGCACTTAATAATCGGTCAAGTCTTTGATGTCCACTCCCACAAAAAAACATTAAAAGCTTTCAATTAATGTTTCTTTGAAATAAATTAAAGAAGAAACAGTTTTAGACTAATTATAAGTATGGAAGTCCTTAAAACCTATCATTACAGGAAATTTATATGTAATGATCCACTAGTACGTATAAGTAGTTCTAAATTCAGGTCGATTTACGATATATTTCCTGGGAAATATTGAATAAAAATAAAATTCTTTCAAGCTAGTCTTGGTTTTCCGAACTAAAATTAAGTTATTCTTAAGTTGTAAATAGTTGGAGACGATTTTGAATGATTTATGGAAGATTCAATTTCCCGACGCTGGTTAACCTCATTACGGTGTTTATTATTCTGGGACCCATTACATATTAACAAGCAATTTAAACTCTATAATTGAAATCTAGGGAAGTAAACAATAGCACCTGGGGTTTAGTTATTGTCTTCTACAATAATTTATGTTCACTAACCGTTACAGAATACTGTATCCTAATACCGGCTGATTAACAGCTTATTCAGAAAAGAAAAAGTGAGAATCCTACTTAACAAGATTAAATGATTAGTGGAACGTGCTTAATTCGCATTATTGTTGTTTCAAGTCTTTTTCACTTCAATTCCTGAAAACAAATTGCAAGAAGAAGAAATTTATTACTTTTACGTTCTTAACGGTGTTAAGGTCAAATGCAGATTGTGAACTATAAATTAAAGTAGCAGAATTACTAAAAAGAATAATGTAAATCTAAAGTACTTCCGGAGTTAACTTCATTTCATAGTTGAAAGAAAACCGACGTTGAATCTTAATTTACTGCAGAATTATAACCTTAACGTTCTAACGTAAAACACGATCCGTTCAAATGAAATCTTTCAATAGCAATAAAAATTTTTTAGTTTGTTTTTTGTTTATTTGTACAGAGCAGAGCGTTCAATATCGAAATATTAAGCGTCTACTTCAGCTTTACCTCTATTAAATTTTTAATTTTTCCGAACAATAGGTTGGTATTGCTTTATGCACCTGTGGATTTATCATTATTGAATTCAAATTAATTTTCTATTTGAATTGCATTGTATTATTTACCACTCACTGTTGGACTGGGTTAAATAAATAATTTCATTGAGATATAATTTAGTCCAGACTAGAGTTCAACGTTTGTGAAAACTTTCAAAGAATATTAAACTTACCTTCAAGTTTCTTTTTTCTTAAATGATTTATTTGCTTTGATTTAAGAAGGGTAATCGGTTAATGGTTAAAGAATCACCACAGTATTAGGTTTACATGTTTAACTGATAGTTCGACTAGTTATTGGTTTTTGTTGACGTCCTCTTTTTTCAATAGATTAGATTGTAAGTGAAGTTAACGAATCGTTTTGACCAAGTTTTTTATTTTCTTCAGCTATGTTTCTGTAGCTAACCCTAAGAAAGGTGGAAAACATAAGATTTGATGAAAAATTAATGAAGAAATTAAAGAAAATTGGTACTTCATTTCTAATCTAAACTATATTTCGATTATTCACAAATTACGTTAAATAAAACCACAATAATTGTTATAATGATTAGATAGGTGTAAATTATGACGATTTTTTCTTTACGCAACCAAAAAATAATTTTCGCGACAGTCAATCTCTATAAAACTCATATAGCCTTGTAAAGCAACGCAAATGAATACGTCACATCCGAGATACGTATAACTACTTTAATAAAGAGCAAGATTAGATTTCTGTCGAACACATAGGAATTCTTATTCTCGTTTAAAAATTTTACGAAACCACTGTAGGCATGCTGTGCGTTTACTTATATAATTAAAAGCATTTCCACAAAATTGTTATAAATAAGCAAGTGGTTGAGAGAAAGAATTCCCTAACTGGGAGGTCTTGAAACATTCACAGCATCAGATCGTACAAACTTATTCTCAATATTTCCATATTTGGTTAGAAAATCGGTGATTCAGCTTAACCAGTCAGAAACCTAGCAGTATACCATAAAGAAACTAAAATATTGAATTGTCTATTTGTGGGCATAACGCAGTAAAGTTTATTGTTTGAACCAGGAAGGTAATCAGAGAAATTATCATGGTGACCTTTTTTGCTGCCCTTGGAAGCTTATAAATTTAATGCTCATGGCTGCTTTGACAGACACGATGAAACATAGTGTGTGGTTTAAATAGCCTTGTCAGAAATTTATTTTATATATCAGCATATTAAAGAGCGGCATAGAAGACTAGAAGCAATTCGCAATTAGCGTTTTAATAGAATTATTGTACCACCAAACCAAATCTTGCAAAAGGAACTTTCCAAAAAATTCAAGACATGAGTCACTAAAATGGATAAGAACTGTTCTTTCTTTTTTAACTCGACTCCTCCGCAACTAAAACGCTAAACGCAAAAACATTGAACATTTGCCGACATAATTATCTGTCAGGCCAGAGACAGGTGAGGTTGGAATCGCCAGTGCGAACAGTAAAAACTCTATCGTCAAAACCTATTTCAGGATTGCAAAATTGACTTACAATTAACCGCCAACGAAAACAACAGTTTAATAAAAGTGAGACATAGATAAGTAACGTTTGTAAATTCTCTTGTAAAAATGACCAGATCTCTTCATTCTGAAATCAAGTTAGGAAACTTTAACCAGCCTAAAGAAAGTATCTAAAAATGGAAGCTTCATAGAGGTTACTAAAGTTACTAAAGATCTGAATCCCCAGCCACACAACAACAACAACAATATTATGAACTGCAGATTGAACTTCAAAAAGCTTTGAAGAAATGGAGTATGGGAAAAGTAAGAGTGTATAAAAAACCCCAGGGTAGCATATTACAGATTTTCAATAACAGTAACTTCCTAGAGAGTACTATAGTTTCAGGTTTTGATTCAACAACCAAACTGGATCTGGATAAATCTA